>CAUYON010090724.1:0-18788 GCA_963573935.1 Arctocebus calabarensis
GGGGTTAAGTGAGAAATATGTGAAGTGCTTACCATTTACAGTAGTGATTTTCAACCAGTGGGCCATGAGAAAGTCTTAGGTGTGCTGCAAATTTTTTAAAAAATCATTAATTAAATTGTTTTCAAAAGAAGTTCAAAGCACAATAAGTATATATTTTTAAAAAATTTTTTGATCAACATAATTTAAATGTGCTGTGAAAATTTAACTATACATTCAAATGTGCCGTGAGGTAAAAAAAGACTGAAAAACACTGATTTATAATAAGCCTTAAATGAATACGTATTCTATTGAGAAAAGAAAGCAGTTTTGCCA
This sequence comes from Arctocebus calabarensis, assembly GCA_963573935.1. NCBI lineage: Eukaryota > Metazoa > Chordata > Mammalia > Primates > Lorisidae > Arctocebus > Arctocebus calabarensis. The sequence continues at coordinate 313 of CAUYON010090724.1, forward strand.
TTCTTCAGTTTTTTTTTTTTTAAAAAGTGACAGCATCCTTTTGGAAGCTAGATCACAGACTTGGTATTGTTTTATAATCTGACTCAAATCTACCTTTCTGGTTTTGTTGTCATGCCACTATTCTCTGCCTCCATATCATACCTGAGGTCTACTTACAGTGATGGACCCAGGAGTCCTTGAAGCTTCCTGACCTTCACTAAAGCATCCTCTTTTTGTGAAATTTTCCTCCCTCTTTTGTCTTCCTGGTAAACAAATGCTCAAAGTGCCTTTCCTCTGGGAAGCCCTCTCTGACCTGTTTAGAATTCCCTGCCCCCTGTCACTCTTGGTTGTTATAAGTAGAAGTTCACATATGCCCAAGAATCGACCATAGAACAAAATCCCCTTAGAGATAATTAAAACAAGGACCAAAATATTAAGAAATAATGCAAAAGAGATCCCAAATTTGATAGAATCAGATTACTGACCCGCCCAGGTAGAACTAACCTGTCCAGGAAGGATCCCTTTCCTAGGAAGCATGTTCCTCTCAGGAAATAGTGAAGGGACCAATCTTGGCCTCCCTAATCCTGTCCAACTCACCTGCCCAGGTGAAACCAATCCGCCCAGGAAGAACCGAGTGTGTGTCCCTCCCAGGAAGTGGTGGACGGACCAATCCCGGCCTTCCTAACCCTTTAAATCTCTGGCTGCCATAGCCCACGTGTGGATTTCTTCTTGGTCAGGAATCTCATCCCACCTGCAACCAGGTGGAATAAAAGCCATTGATTGCACAAAACCAGGACTCTATATTCCTTTCATCTCAGGCCTCAGAATAATGTTTTATCTTTGGGTCCAGAACTTTTCACAATTGACCTTCAAAAAGGAGGTGACCCGTCTGCCTCCCTCTCAAAGGAGAGAGCAGAACGTGATGATACCAAGAAAAAAAGCTGTTATCTGTTCGGTCTATGAGGTTTTCCGCACTGTGAATGCCTCCCCTTATCAAGGAAACTTTGATTCTTATCAGAGTCAAAGCCTCTGATAAGAATTTTTTCAGGATGGAACAAACAGTGAAGGAAGCTCTGAATCCACTCTGGAGTAGATTTGGTAACTAGTTTTGAGACCTAACTGACTGGACCGAGAAGGTCTGAACCAAGAAGGATGACGTCTGGGCACAGCTGGAGAGAGTGCTGAGGTTGCTTTGTGATGCTGTAACAGGTGTTAGAAAGGCTATTTACTTGTATCTTCATCTCTCCTACTCAGCAACTATCTTCAGGGGAAAATTATTTTGTTCGCAAAACAACCTGTGGGACAGTATAAATATACAATCATTACTTCTTACCTGCAGGGGATGGGTTCCAGAACCCCAGCAGATATCAAAATCTATAGAGCCCAAGTTCTTCCATAAAATGGCATACAATTTGCATATAACATACTCACATCCACCAGAATACTTTAAATCATCTCTAGATTACTTATGATACCTAACACAATGTAAACACTTTGTAAATAGTTATTATACTATATTGTTTTTATATTTGCATTGTTTTTTAAATGTTGTATTGTTATTTTTAATGTTTTAAATATTTTGATCTATAGCTGGTTGAACCAGGGCATGCAGAATCCACAGATAGAGAGGGCTGACTGTATGCAAGTTTTATTTTTCAATTAAGTCAAATAATTAAGAAAAAAGAGATATGCTCTTTCTCCCATGTTATTTCTGCTCTCTTCCCCTTGCTCCAATTCCCTCTCTTATGTCCCTGATCTGAAAAAATTAAAAACTTCCTCTGTTTCCTTATAGCACATTTAGAAAGTTTATTAATAGGTGATTCAAGAAATATCTTAAGAGGACGGAAAGGTTGAGCAGCTGCAGGAACCTTAATAAGGAAGCATTAATCCATTTGCTGATCTTTTTTAGCTATGTTCAGGTCTTAGAAGAATGGGATGGGAAGACTGTTAATGGGGAATAGTAAAGTAGGGACACTCTATTCATTAGCTTTTACTGATAACAAAACTTAGTGGTTTTGAACAACCATCATGTATTTAGCTTCTGGGTCTGTGAGTTGATAGCACAGTTCTCCTAGACTTAGTGGTTTTGAACAACCATCATGTATTTAGCTTCTGGGTCTGTGAGTTGATAGCACTGTTCTCCAGGCCTGGCTGATCTTGGCTGGATGTGTTCATGCCTAGTGGCCAGGTGCTGGGTCAGCTGGGGGCTGGGTCATTAGAATGGCCTCAGCTGCATCAGGTCATCTTTGTGCTCATGGTCTGCAAACCTTCAGAAGAGCTGGCCGGACTGTCCATGTGGCAGCAGGGTAGGATTTCTGGGGAGAGTGAACACCAGCAAGGTCTCTTGGGGCTGGGAATTAGAACTGGCATAACATCACTTCTGCCATATTGTCACAGCCAACGTCAATCCCTAGGCCAGCCCAGATTCAAGGGATGGGGATAAGGACTCTATCTCTCAAAGGGAGGGGCTGCAAAGCCACATGGCACTGGGGCCTGGAATAGGGATAGGAATAAGTATAGCCATGTTTACAAACAATCTACCAGTTGTTTACTGAAGTGACCGACCAGGCAGAACAAGAAGACAAATGAGGTCAAATGGGCCTGGCAGATGGAGTCAAGGCCATGAAAATGGAAAAAGGGCAAGCAGCTAGATGCTGGTGGGGGCGGGGGGCGGGGGGAGCATGGTTCATTAGCATGATAGAGTAGGAGGATAAAACCGGTCGCTTCTTGTGATCAGCATTAACCCCTCTAGGAATTAATTTCCTTATCTATAAAATGGGCATAATATCTAGATTGCAGGGTGGTTGTGAGATTTAAACATCAAATTCATGAAAAAATTGGGCCACACAAGCGACTCATATACACACCCTTATTACTCCCTCCCAACCCCCATGGACACGGGCACATGTTATACTACATGTGTGGAGTCCTGACCAAGAGTCAAAGACCTGGAGCATGGTCCCAGCTCTGGTTTTGAGAATCTAGGGAATTTGAACAAATCACTTAAATTTCTGAACTTCATTTTTCTCATCTGCAGACTGGACAACCTCAAATTAACTTTCTTGAAGGGTTGAAGAGGGGAATCGAAGAGCTCTGTGTATTCTGGAGAACAGTAGGCAGCATGAGCAGATCTAAAGAGAGGTCACAGAATTTCACATGCTTCCAGATTCTCCAAAGCCTGGCCACTCTTTCACTTAGAAAAGACGGGCTTTCATAGCGCCCTTTTCCCTCTTTGCCCTAATCATCACAAAAAGCATGGACAACCCAGAGCATGACTCTTCTCCCAGCTTCTTATTCTGCAAGATTCCACACCTATTCCTTTCTCATTGAAGCTGTTCTACCCCTCAAGACAGAAAGGCCAACCAGCCAGTGCTCAGTCACACAGGGGCCTAATGGCTGCCACACTCCACAGGGCCCACTTAGTCCTTGCAACTCTGTCTCCATCTCCTGTAGATCTCATCCGGTCCAGTGGCTATAAATGTGATCTCAGTGTGAATCAGCCCAAAGGGTACCCGTCACTCAGACCTCACTGCTGAACTCCAGACCCAAATAGGGACTGCCTCTTTGAGTGAGTGAAAACTCAAAATCTCAAAGTCATTCATGTCCAAAGCAATAATAAATAAATCTGGTCTTTCCACCACCTTTGCCATTTCATTGGATGCCAAGACCATATTTGGTTTTGATTGATTTCATCACAGATCTTGGAGTGGTCTTTGACTCTTGTTTTTCTCTCAAAACCCACTTCTAATCCATCAGCAAGTTCTCTTGACTCTGTCTTCAAAAAGTACCTGAATTCAAACCTCTTCTCAATACCACCATTTTTGTCTAGTTCCTGTCATCTCTCACCTGGATGATGTCATCGCCTCTTAACTAGTTTCCTTTCACTTGCCCTTGCTCCCTACTTCTGCTGCCCTGGGACACACCTCAGGGTCTTTGCACGTGCTGTTTTCTCTGACCAGAGTGCTTTTCCACTTGGTAATCTGCACAGATGGTTCCCCGATCTCCTTTAGCTCTTTGCTCAGATGTCACCTTCTCAGACAGCTCCTTTCCCAAACCCTGCTTAAAATAGCCCCACCCCAACCCCAGCACTACCCCCTTTCCAGCTTTATTCTTCAAAGCATTTCTTCCTTCAGATGCTTCACACATTTGTTTGCTTGGTTGGTTGATTGCTACCGGTTACCACCCCTGGCCCCTAAGCTATGAGCTACTCCAGGGGAGAGATTTTTCTTGTTTTGTTCCCTGAGGCGTCCCCTGGGTGTAGGACAGGGTATGACACAGAGTAGCCAGCCAATCAGCCAAACTTTGTGAATAAACAAAACAAAGATTATAACAAGCTTAACACTGTGCCTGGTACACAGCAGATGTCCGGATGTTCAGCAAATGTTATTTTCTTTCCTCACAGGCTTTTTGTGAGGATCAAACAGTGCAATGAATGAGAAATGATCTCTTGCTATAAGATGCTTCTCAATTCTAAATCACTACTACCTTTATGACTGCATTTACCACAGTGCCTTGTACTTAGCCCATATGGATTTTGAGTAGAGATTTAGATAGGATTGCTGCCAGAAACAGCCAGTGGGGCAGATAGAGCTTGCTCTAGCAATGAACCATCTAGATGGGTCTTATCTGTTGCAGGCCAGAAATCCTGATGACCAAGTAATTATAATCATGTTTAATGTAAGAGTAAATGTTCTCATTGTGTTCTCATGGCTTTATATAGCAGATAAATCCTATATGGAATGGCCATATGGTATAAAAAGCAGAGTCACCTAAGGCCATTTAGTGCCAGGGCAAGCAGCCCTAGACTCCTCACCATCTCAGGGCTGTCACTGCAGAGGCCCAGATAACCAAACCTTACCCATTAAGAAGAGATTAGAGGTCCAGCTTTGCTAGATATCAAGGCAGGGAAATATAATTCAGGAAGGTTTCCATGGCAAATAATTAAAAATTTATAAAAATAGTTTTTGAATTTTAAAGGCTTCTAGGCTCTAGAAAATTAATTTACATGTATTCCTTCAGCTTCCAAATATATTGCTCAAACATGACATTATTATTTGTGTATTATAAATAGCCTTAGAAATACAAGGAAATGGAAGGCTTAAAATTAGTCTGTTCTTCTTACCACTATCCTCCCCCTTCTCCAACGCTGTTTCCTATTCTGACAGTCAAAATTTTTCTGTGCATTTCTGAATGGCCCATTTGCTATTTTATGATGTGTTTAATGGATTTCCTTTAGGGGTTTGAAAAGTGAAATTTTCTGGAAAGAAGATATAACTAAAGGTGTCCTATAATGACTAAGGAAGGGATGAACTAAGCACACTTTAAGAAAAGAATGCAAATTTTAAAAATTCAGCAAGTTTATGCTAACAGGGGCCAGATAACCACCTAAAGAATAACAGGGCAAAAATAGACCTCAACCATGTTTCTAGTTCTAGTTGAACCAAACTGGGTGGGATTGGGGCCACAGTTTATGTTTTGTGTTTGTCTGATGTAGTACAATTATCTACAAATTTTCTAACTTGCTAGGTAGCTCTCTTTCCTGGTTTTCAGATTAAAGAGAGTAGATTCTTTTTCTTTTTCTTTCTTTGTTTTCTTTCTTTTCCTTCTTCCCTTCCCTTCCCTCCCCTCCCCTCTGCTTCCTTCCTTCCTCTTTCTTTCAAACTTTCTTTCTTTTTTGTCTGTGCCTATTGGTATTTTTAAATTTCTGTCTTCTTCAACACCAAATCAGAAAGAAAACCCAGGGAACTCCCTACCACGTTGATTCTTGGGTCTCAACATTTCTAGACAGTTTCCCTTGTTTCCATTTCTCAGTTTCTCATATTTATTTTATATAAAGCTCAGGGATTTAGTTACACTTACAGGGATAAAAGGATGAAATATATCTACTCTATCTTCCCGGAAATGGAACTCTCCTCTATCATGTAGATTTTTAAATCTGTTCTACAGTTTCTTAAAAAATTTCTGGTGAGACTTCATTAGAATTGTATTGAATCAATAGGCCAATTGACTAACAATTGGGAGTGTTAACATCTTTGTAATGTTGAAGATTTAGTTGTGGGAAGATTTTAAATTATATATTTCGTTTCTTCGATATGAAACTTTTCAGATTTGCTCTTTATTTTTGTGTCAGTTTTGAAAAATTATACTCTTCTAAGACTTTGTTTCATTCAAATTTCAAATTTATGGTGTGAATTGCTTGTAATATAATTTTAATATGCTTTTAATGTATCCGGACTCTTAGCACTGGTTCCTCTTCTCATTCCTGGTTTTGCAAATACATTTTTCTTTTCTTTTGATCTGTTTTACCAGGGATCTTCGGTTTATTAGTCTTTTCAAGCACCAACTTCTAAAAAATTGTCTCTATTGCAGTTTTCTATTTCATTTATTTTAGATCTTATCTTTATCTTTTTTTTTCTACTTGCTTTGGGTTTTATTTACTGTTTTTTAATATCTTGAGGTAGATAGATTATTGTTTCTGCGCTTTCCTTTTTTCCCCCTAATTATGCAGTTAGGGCTATACATTTCCTTCTAAATATGGCTTTAGAAGCACGCTGCAAGGTTTAACATGTTACATTTTCACTGTAATCCAGGCATAATCATCTTCTAAGTATCACTGTGCTTTATTTTGGCATCTATAGATTATTTAGAAGTATACAATCTAATTTGCAAAAATTGGGGGCTTTTCTAATTATCGTTTTCTTACTAGTTTCTATCTCGAGTCCACTGTGGTCAGAAGACATACTCAGAAAAATTGAATTCCTGGAAACTGGTTGATATTTGCTTGTCAAGCAAGCAATTAATTTTTATAAATATGGTTATTTGAAGAGAACATTTATTCTGTCGATGGGCTTTATGTTCTGTGTATGTCCATCAGGTTAAGGTGGCTACGATGTTGTTTCTATCTATCTTCCACATCCTTACTGGTTTTCCCCTCTTTGTCCTATTAATTATTAAAAGAAGTGTGTTAGTATGTCACCATGATTGGGTTTGTATATTTCTCTACCTCTGCTTAATTTTGCTTTGCATTTACTTTACAACTATTTATTAGATGTGTACAAATTTAGAATTGTCATATCTAAGTAGTAGATTGGGGATTTATCATTATGAAGTATTTTTCCTCTAATAATGCTTTTCACCATAAATTATTTCTTTAATGTAAGTAGAGCTATGTCAGTTTTCTTTGGTTAGTGTTTGCATGTGTTTCTTTTTCCATACTTTTACTTTTAAATGATCTTAAATTCAAGATATGTTTTTATAAGGCATATACAGTTGTGTTTTTACATTAAAAATGGAGCATGTGGTATGTATACCCATATATGTTATTTATACAGTTATTTTACACATATATATCACTTACATAGTTGATTTACATATAACATCATTTTATGATTTTTCTCCTTTTTTAGGAAAACAGGAGAAGTTTGTAAAGCTCTTTAAATCATTGCTTTCTTTTCCTTGTGATTAGTCAAGACTTAATTTCTCCCATTAGTTTGTGATTTATACATTTATTTTTATTAGTTGATTTACAACTTTAATGTGGATCCTTGATCAGGTATAGCCTAAAATAAATGAATATTTTTACCACTTCTAAGTCAATGGTATTGTGGTCTTGGAATTCCATTTAGTTATTCTGGTCACTTATGTTATTATTATTGTGCATTTTAATTTTATTATTTACTATTGTTTTATAAAGTCATTATTTTTATATATATGCTTTCATTTTTACCATTTCCTTTTCAATCTCTTTCTTTCTGCATTTCTGGGTTTACCTATGGTGTATTTTCTTTTTACTTAAAGAAAAAATGTATTAATACTTTTAAAATTTTGCCTTCTGGTGGTAAAGTCTGTCAGTTTTTGTTTACTTAGAAATGTACCTATGTCCTCTTTACTTTAATTTTTATAATATTTTACTTACTATTCAATTCTATGTTGACAAATTATATCTTTCATCAATTTAAAGATATCATTTTATTGTCGTCTAGTTTCCTTTTCTTGAGAAGTCATCTGTCAATCCGAGTAATACTATTTTAAATATGTGTCTTCATTGTTTAGCAACTTTTAAAATTTTTTATTTGAATTCAGTTTTCAGCAATTTTAACATCCTAGGCTATATGTGATTTTCTTAGTTTTTAATCCTACTTGAGGTTTACAGTGCTCTTTCATATCATGACTTTCTATATTAGTTTTGGAAATTTCTTCTACATTTCCAATCATTTTTTTTCTTACAAATATCACTTCTGTCTTGTGTCTCCCTATCTTCTGTTTTTTGAACCCCACACATTAAATATTTCCCCATGTCTCATGTATTTCTTATGCTCATTTATGTATTTTTTAAAACCACTTTTGTGTTCTCTATGACTCAGTCTAGATGTTTTCTACTAACCTATTTTGTATTTTATTAATACTCTTTTCTTCTGCTTTCTATCTGCTCTTAAACCCATCAGTTGAGCTCTTACCCTCAGTTGCTGAAATACAAGTTGTACAATTCCCTTTTGATTTTTTTACCTGCTAAACATCATAGCTTAGACTAAAGTGTGAAATATTTCCCAGAACTTGTTGAATCCTACACTGAAAGCAAAAGCCAGAATACTTTCATAGGCACTCAAAGTAGTATTTCTATTGGATGAGTATTGCTTTTGCACCATTGTAAAGTCAAGAAACCCTAAGTATACGTAGGTTTCATAGAAGTACTGATACTAAGGATTTCTTGACTTTACAATGAAAAAAAAAAGCAGGAACAATAAAAGTAGCATAAAATGTATTGATTCTAAAACTCTTTCCAACTCTGATGTTCAAGAGATGATGCTGTAGCTGTATCAGTAATTACATTTGACTCCGGCACTTACTACGTGCCAAGTGTCTTATAAGTATTCAAAAAAAAAAAAAAAGAAATCGTAAATATAGCTGTGGTGAGTTGGGGACTGTCTGAATTTGATGTCTCCTCTAACTAGATCAAGTAGGTCTGTTTCTATGTATTTTTTTCTCTTGGTTTTACTTATTGGCATCCCAGGCAAATTACTATTGATTGCTGCATAAAATTCGTGAATAATTGTAAAATTCTGGATGAAGCATTCTTTCTCCAGAGAGGTCTCAACAGGTCTTCTGGGTGAACAGGAGCAGGTCTCTTTAATACAATCAGGGACTGATCAGACTCAAGGCAAAGTGCACATTTCATAAGGCTTAGTCTTAGCAATCTGCTCACTGATCCTAGACGGCAGCTCTCTAGTGGTCCAGCTAATAGCCTGGAGTGTTCATTAATGTGCTTCTCTTTGGTGGACTCTGAACTCCCAGTTTTTGTTTCCTTACCACTGGGAGACAAATAAATAAATCAATGAATAAAGTCCAGTGCCGCTTCTCATGGGCCTTCTTTGCTCTTGATCTCTTGTCTTGGGAAACTTTAGAATTTGTCAAATGTCCTGGAGTGGAAAACTCCAGAATGTTGGGCTCTTTTCTTTGCACCTTGCTGTTCTCCAATACCTCTGTACCTTCAAGGTGTGATTTCCATAGAAGTCCCATAGTTTACCCTTTGTGTTTTTATCTCTATGAACTTGGCAAAAGCTCAGCTAGATATGCAGCCTGCAGAATGTTGGTTCTTGTCTCTGCAATTCATCTTTCCCAGGATCCTGATGTCCAAATTCCAGGTGTTTCAGCAGCCCTCTGATACTTTCAAACACACATATACATACACATACATACAACATAGCAGACATGGGCTCTTAATCTCACTGATTTAGTAGGAGAGTCCAAAAAATAGAGTATTAAGTTTTGCATGAATATACAGTGCCAAGAAGGTAAAAAGAAAGAGTTCTATGAGAACAATAGTGCAGGTAGGGAAGAGGTGGTGTCTAGTTTTTATTTATTTGTCTATTTTTTAATAGAGTTTCATTTGGTCACTTAGGCTGGAGTGCAATGGTGATGTCATAGCTCACTGAAGCCTCAATTTCCTGGGCTCAAAGGATCTTTCCACCTAAGCCTCTCAAGTACCAAGTAGCTGGGACTACAGGCATGTACCATCACACCTGGCTAATTTTTTTTTTTTTTTTTTTTAGAGATGGGGGTCTTGCTATATTTATTACCCTAGTTGGTCCTGACTCTTCAGCCTCAGGTAATCCTCCTACTTCACCCTCCCAAAGACCTAGGACTATAAGCTTGAGCCACCGTGACTGCCAAAGGTATCTAGTTTTGATTGGTGTGGGAAGGCAGTGAGGTAGTGACCTTATTACTTGTTTCTGTGTTTCCATCTAGTCTTGCTATGATTTCCTTTGGTAAATATGAGTATCCTCAAGGATTTTGTGAAAAGGAGTGTCAACTTGGGATTGTTATGCCACTGAAAATATCTCTTTAAGAAAGGAAATTGTATAACAGTAATCATGAATATGATTTTTTGAATATACTGTGATTTTATTTTTCAAATGGTGAATCATTAAGTCTGTGTCTGATTCTATTTTCTTCGATGCCTTGACCTCATCAGAGTGATGTCAAATAGCATTGATGTTGTATATCCCAATTCCTTCCCAACTCCTTAGGAAATAATTACGGTAGAAAGGACTCCACAGATACCCAAAGAAAGAATGGGAAATTCACACTCCAATTGCTTGCACTTGAAATTACAATTTCTGCCCTTGGCATGGAACTGTTTTGTATTATTTTTTAATGTGTACCCAGAAATTTAAAACTATACCCCAGACCCTTCCCCATCCCTTTTTCTCAGGTGTGACCCCTCCCCATAGTACTACACAAAATATGTATTTTTAAATGTTTTCTAAATGGCAAAAGGCTAAAAAATCCCTTAAGAGAAAAGAAACACACTTAAAGAAGCCCTCTTTTTATTATTGTGCCCTTAAAAATTTCCAGATGGTAGATAGAACTGGTGACTCCCTCTGCCCCTGACTTAGGACTTGAAATCTTACCCACAACTGGAGAGCATCCCTTATGTTGGCAATCATCTATAGTTTATGCTCATACAACAAATAGGATCATTAGAGCTTTCTTTTAGTAAAAAGGCAGAAGAAATCTACTACAAAAAATGTACATGGTCCATCCAAACTGTATGTCTGCCCTTGATTCTTGGTTACAAACACTGGACCTAGTATGAGGATGCTCATAGTGTCCCTGCTAACATCTGGAGCTCCTACAAATGAAAGCCAAATCAAGTTAGTGATACCCCTCTCTTGTAGAAACTTATTTTACAATAAAATAGTCCCCAGCATGATTCTTAAAGCAAGTTTCTGTCCCTTTTGTGCTATTTAAGTATCATCTCATGTAGTAGGGTCAATTCTTAATGAACATTCGCTTCTCGATGCACACATGATAAGGGTTCATCATTCATTCTTGACTAGTTTAAAATGATAACAGTGTCAGATACTTCTGTTCTCTTTTGTGAGGATTGTATAGTAATGTTCAAATGTCTACATTGGTTTAAAGCAAGTTCCTTTAGAAAGATGGAAGGATTAACATCATTAACATCTCTCTGAGAAACCTCTATGAAACAGAAAAATTCTCTTGTCTTCTCTTGTCTCATCAAAAAAAAAAAAAAAAGAGAAAAAGAAAAATATCCCCACAAAGTTAGGAGTTCTCATGTATATCATTTTCTGAAATAGATTATTTGAATCACCAGCCCACTAGTCCTACAGTGGCAGTGTACTTTTGTAAGCACATCTCCAGGGCCATTCAGACTATATCTCAAGGCCAGTTAAAGGGAAGCTATTTTGCTTATTCTGTCTTAAATATTTAGAATTAACATGCTGCTTGCTTACAGTTTCTGAGCACAAGATTAGAAAACAATCTTGTGGAAAAACAGATTAATAGTCTGGAACAGGCCAACTGTAGACCAATGATAAAATCTACCAGCAATAGACTATGTGCTGATAACCACCAAACAACTCATGATCATTTGCACAAAACTTGCTTTCTGCCACAAACTACTTTTACCTCCTCCCTTTATAAGTTGCATAGTCAGCAGAGAAGATGAGATGGTCTTTGAAACAATAGTCCACCATTTCCTCAGGCTGCCAGCACTTGAATAAACCCCCTTTCCTTAATCTAACAATTGCTTCTCATGTTTGATTCTCAGGCAGCAGGCGACCGAAACTGTGTTCAACAACACTGTGAGCGCGGGAGAAGACCTGCCAAATACAAACCATGAGAAAGTGTCTCTTCCCAGGGCAGAAGTCAGTAATTGGCAGCTACTTTTCTTGTTTCTTCTATTAGCCCTAGATTAGACACCTATACAATAATTTGATTGAATTGCTTAAAATTAAGCATTAAAAATCAGATACTATCATTTTCTTCCTACAAATATGGAAGAAAGTTGTAAGAATGTCAAAGCCAAACATTTTAATCAAAAGAGTGGGAAAGGTTTGGCATGGTGGCTTAAGGTAGGAGGATCAGTCAAAGCCAGGAGTTGAGACTTGGCTGAGCAACATAGGGAGATGCTGTACCTCAAAAAATAGAAAAATTAGCCAGGCATGGTGGCACCACTGCAGTCCCAGCCACTCAGAAGACTGAAGCAAGAGGATTGTTTGAGCCAGAAGTTTGATGGTGCAATGAGCTATGATTGCAATAGTACATACTACACTCTAACCTGGGGAATAGAATAAGACCCTGCCTCAAAAAAAAAAAAGTGAGAGAGTTGAAAAAGTGTTCAGGGATATAATCCCTTGGCATGGTTTATGACCTCCTCAAACCTGTCTATAGATATGAAACGTGATAGGATGGTCCTTGTTTGCACAAACTTTCAAATACCTCCAAAAAGAAAACAGGCTGCCCCATAAAAAAATAAACAAGAAAATGATATTTCAGGGGAAATAAATACTGACATAATTGTCTAAAAGGAAAGAAATTAATGCTGATTGAGTTTCAAGTGTAGGCTAAAAACATCAAGCACAATATATCACTAATTTCCCAATGCATTTTCTTTAGGGGTCATAATCATGCCCATTTTTAGAGATTACATACATGGGAATTGCAGAGGTTAATAATTTCCTTAATTACCTAAGGTTAGTTAGCTAATTCTGCTCAATGCAGAATTTGACCCCATTAAGGACCAACACCATAGTTGATGCTTTTCTCCCGTGAGCCCTTTCAGTTGGAAGCCCTTCCAAAACCCCATGAACAAGTTGAATTGAGATAAATAGGCTTCTATACAGACAGATAAAGAGTAAGGAATGTGTTGATGGAGAGAAAACCTAAATAAAATTGAATGATAAGGAGCTGTGATCTCAACATTATAGTCTCAAAGAAATGATCTAGAGTCCTGAGAATCATAGAACCCTAGGTCATGAAGAAGCTTTATTGTATGTTCTTCCATTTGTTAAGATCCTCTGCTGTTTCCCTCTACATATATGTTTTATCTCATTATTTTCACCAAAAAGGCATAGAGGAAAGAATACCCAGGAGCATATCTACTGCTACATTTTACTTTCTAAGTGCCATTTCCCACGAAAAGAAACTAGGACAAACTGAAGAAACAGCTTGATTCTAGGTCTTGGACAGGGGAAATAAAGATTCAGCAAGAAAATACTCAAAGGTGATGTTAGAACACAGAAGGGATTTTTTGACAAGTCTCCTACTGCCTGATAGGGTATTATCTGAAAACACACATACGCACACACACAAACACAAAATCCATGATTGATTGAAAAATGGAATAAGTAAAAATCTAAGAGGTTACATCTAGCCTATCATAATTGTAATTGATTATTATACCAATAGCATATAGTCAACATTTGTGATTAAACAGAAAGAATTACACATATATAAGTATACTTTTACTCAGACTTTCTGGAGAACATATAATAATCCTCTGCTCAAAAATGATAGCTCTTATTAACAAAAGAACGCTAGCTAAGAAATGCCAAGGAATGACAGAATTTTAAACTCATTATTTTGCGATTATAAATGAAATATTAGTTAAACAATTGATCCACCATCCAAAATGTCACTCCACACATTACTTGTTGTAAGGGATAACATAAGTTTACAATGGAAGGATTTAGCAGGTACCACCTTAACCAAATGACAACATTTTGCATCTCTAAAGGTAAAATACCTCATAGTAAGAACCTACTAATTTAATGCAATATGAAGTATGAAGACTCACTTAATATACATTTTTGCAGAACTATCTGACCTGAATGAACCCGTTAAACAGACCAACTTTCAGCTTTTAGGAAGTAAATGAGATTGAAGAAATAGTTAAATAAATGGCACCATGAGAAAACAATCAGATAAATCTTGAATGTAGGACACAAAGCTAGTTTAGCATCAGGATATAGACAATCAGAACAGCTCCCAAGTTTTGCTCTAAGTAGAACAAAAATACTATACAATCTAAAAAATAATATATTAAAAAGAAATAGATAGTTGAGGATGCAAAGAAGAACAAAGGACCTACATCCAGAGAATAACAAGTAATTCCAAAATGAGAAAGGATCACAGACACAGGTGTATTGAGTATCAGAAGATCAAGCCTTCCTGAGTAGGACTCTGTTAGATTCAAGGGAAACTAGCAAATTTTCTAACAGTTGCTTATCTGATATGATAGATTGGAATCTTTACAAAACTCAAATGCAGAAATAATTCTCCCCATTCTCTTTCTGATTCCCCCTATAGGTCTATTTTCAAGTATGTAGAGGCAGCAACAGCATTGTAGATTGGAAGTGGGACTAAAAAGGAGAAAAGATTAGACCTGTGTTCCAAATTCTGCAAGAGGGCTGCACCTATAACATACATAGGACAGTATTCATTCAACTCAAAGCATTTGAAACAGAAATTAATTGAAACTAAGGAGGCAATCCAGCTCCAACCCAGCTCAACTCCTGACGTGATCAAAGTGGTCAGTCTTTCATCCCAGCTACCGATCAGAGAAAAAAAGCATGCCCTCTCTTGGAAAAATAATATTTATTTCAATCTCTTCTAAGTACAGAATAAGAAAAAGAACTACCACACATATAATAAAGCAGGAAAAAATGATCCACAACCTAAATAAAAAACAGCCAGAGAAACAGGTCCACAGATAAAACATAAGTTAGAATAAGCAGACAAGGACTAAAAAATAACTACTATAAATTTGTTTTTTAAAAATAGAAAAAAAGACAACCAAGTAGGCAAAAATAATAAAGAACTTCAAGAAAAAAATCTCTAAAAAGCCAAATAATTATTACAGAAAAAGTGAGAAGAGCAATATTTTAAAAACATTTCTTTTGGAAACTGAAAAAATAAAAAGTCAAGAAAGAAAAATCAGTAAAGATATACAGAACTCTTGAATCAAGAATCACAAAACATGAGATATTCTACAAATCACCTGATATTTGTCAAAAAAATTCAATGTTATAAAAAACAAAAACCTAAAGAGATGTAATCACAAAATGCAATGTATGAGCCATGATTGGATTTAGAAAAAAATTATAAATTACAAAATATATTTTGGATACAGTAAGAAAAATCTGAATTTATGATTCTAGATATTTTAGGAAATTATTGTTAATTATCTTAATGTGTTGGTGGTGTTCAGGTTATGTAGAAGAATTTACTTATTCTTACCATATGTTTAGGGATAAAATGTCATGTTATCTGCAATTTACTTTCTAATAGTTCAGGAAGTAGGGTATTTATCTATTTCTCTGTGTTTAAACAGGTAGAAAAGGCAAATAAATCCCTTTACTTAAGGTATAGCTAATACTGTTATATTGTATTTTTTTCTGATTTTTAATATTTCACATTATATATGAAATTTTGTTATTCTGTTTGCATAAATTCTACATTAAATTTTTCTAGGTAAATAAAAAGTCAACACAATCTTCGCAGGGTAATGTCAGTAAGTCTTATCTCACATAGGACATTCACATAAAACTTTAAGGGTAACTCACCGGAAACAAACTTTTGTCCAACTCTTTTTAAAGCCATATTAGCTTTCAAAGTGACATTGCTTTTTTAGAATTATCAAGTGAAAAAGGAATTACACATATAACCCAAGTTAGAATATATGTGACTCAAATTTCAAAATTTAATATTGTTTCAAAACCTCTTTTCTCCAACCTAGTTTTAAGTATAAAGACTTTAAACAACTTCTCTAAGGATGACTTCCCATACTGAAAACAATTTTTTCTGTTGTTGTTTTTACCATATCCTGTCACTGTCATTTTCAGTAGTTTGACCTAAAATATTCATTTTTTTCCAGAAGTTTCACTTTTAAACGTCATGTAGAGAAAATAACTATTCAAAACAAAACTATTGTAAAACACAAATCCAAGGAAAAAGAAGAGTAAAGTACAAGGCAGATTCACTGTGCAAGTAGAAGGAACAAGCAAAAGCTGTAAGGAAAATACCATATACCAAAGAACATTTAAGAAATAAAGTTTTAGGGCTACCCTGCTGTAGTAGAACATTATTTTAAAAGCAGTACTGCTAAAAGCTAGGTATGATGACCTTAAACAGTGACAGCCATGATTTTCTAAATGAATTACATTATCACTTTCTGTTGCAAGGGAAATATTTGGTTCAATAATACAACTCATTTTGTTTCTTAGCTTGAGAAAGAAAATGTATGTTCTAAAGAACAGTCAGATTTATAACCATTTTCTATCTAGAAGTAAATAAAAATAAAATCAAATATTTAATTCCAAGCATCCCATTTCCTATTGTTCTAGCACCTTCCTTTAGTTCACCAATTCTACAATTCTTCAACTCCACGGTCTATTGATGTTATCACTTTCTCCCTACTCTTGCTTATCTTATATGTTCAACTTCTTCCTTACATACCACCATAATATGCTATCATCTCCCTTACTCCCCTGGAGTCCTTTCACTTATTTGAAGATTAATCCATAATGTTTTTTTTTTTCCAACAGTACACTGTCCTGTCCACTCATCAAGAAAAACTGTATAACTATAATTTTGTGCTATGATTATTGTAGTAGTCTCCTACTGGGCTCCTTTACTTACCTTACACCCTTGTCCTTATAGTGTATTCTTTTTTTTTTTTTTTTTTTGTAGAGACAGAGTCTCACTTTATCGCCCTGGGTAAAGTGCCATGGCGTCACACTGCTCACAGCAACCTCTAGCTCTTGGGCTCAAGCGATTCTCTTGCCTCAGCCTCCCGAGTAGCTGGGACTACAGGCGCCCGCCACAGCGCCCGGCTATTTTTTTGTTTTGCAGTTCGGCCGAGGCCGGGCTTGAACTTGCCACCTTCGGTATATGGGGCCGGCACCCTACTCGCTGAGCCACAGCAGCCGCCCGGCAACTCAACTTTTATATTGTACTTCATTTCAAATCCATGTGTCTAAGAATGATCTTGGTCCTTTGAAAAACACTTACACTTTGGATTTGAAATCCTGGTTCTGCATATTTTATTCTGGGAGATAGTGGCTCCTTCTGTAGCCCCTTGAAAGAACCCAGTGTCTAGAGGTTGAAGTATAAGTTTCTGTTCATCTTCTACTAGAGAGGTTAAGCATATCTGATATGAGCATTTTTCTTTTGCCAAGGACATGATGTCCCAGACCCATTTGTATGGCTGAAGGGAGCAGGCAACACTCCCATTCTGGCTATTTGACTTGGTTCCAGCTATATATTCAGGAAGAGGGTGGAAAAGATTGTCAGTGCATGTGGCTTGATGTGGTCTTACTGGGCTTATGTATATTTCACTTGTCTTTCATCTATAGGTCACAGTCCTCTTTGCAGGACAGCACATCTCCAAGAGTCCATTTGAAGTGAATGTTGACAAGGCCCAGGGGGACGCCAGTAAAGTCACCGCAAAAGGCCCAGGATTGGAAGCTACAGGGAACATCGCCAATAAGCCCACCTACTTTGACATCTACACAGCAGGTGATGTGCTTCTCCTCTATGGATCAGACCATTGGGCTTTCCTCCAAGGGCTGAAATGTACTTGTCAGGAACTTGAAGACTTGGGATGCCTGGCCCTTTATCTTCTAAATTAAACAACCATAAAAGGAACTTCTTGTGTTGTAGTTGTAGTTTTTTCATTTTCTTTTTCTTTTTTTTCCTTAAAGTCGGCTTTTCATGTCTAAAATATTCAGGCTTGACTTTGATTTATTAATCAGTTTCTGTGCACATTTCTGATTTGACTAAATGTTCTAAAGAAACTTAAGTTTTAAGAATCATTTACTAGACCTACTTCTGTGCAAGATCTTTATGGGGGGATAAAAAAATGACTGAATAAGATATACTTCTTGAATAGTCAACTCTGTTTTCAGTGTAGAAAATTTAGAAAATAAAAATGTGGGCTTGGTGCCTGTGGTTCAACGGGCTAAGGCGCCAGCCACGTACACCTGAGCTGGCGGGTTCGAATCCAGCCCGGGCCTGCCAAACAACAATGACGGCTGCAACCAAAAAATGGCCGGGCGCTGTGGCGGGCGCCTGTAGTCCCAGCTACTTGGGAGGCGGAGGCAAGAGACTCGCTTGAGCCCAGGAATTGGGGGTTGCTGTGAGCTGTGATGCGACAGCACTCTATCCAGAGTGACAGCTTGAGGCTCTGTCTC
>CAUYON010090726.1:0-16046 GCA_963573935.1 Arctocebus calabarensis
CTTTATATAGTGATCAAGAAAATGCCATGAAGGCTAACTGTAACAGTACGATCAAAACATTTCTGAATGTATATGAATCGTGCCCTGTGATTGCACCAATGTACAGAATTATGATTCAATAAAATTATAAAAAAAAAATAATAATAATTATATGATTCAGCATTAAAAAGAAAAAAGACTAACCCTAAATTACTAGCCAATTGTATAATCTTATTTTCTTTAATGTTAAGATGTCTTGCTGCTAGGATATTACTCTCCCTTTTTATAAAGAATAAAGGATTAAGTTCTATCTCACTCATCCTTAAACACTGTTGGACTATGTGAAAATATAAAAATGGGGATGACATTATATGGACAAGCTTTTTCATATTTCAGATCATTATAATATACTAAAATTGCCATGGGTCAACAATTCTTTTTTCTTTCAAAGGAGACAAAGTTGATACAAATAAACTTGAAAGTGTTTTAGGAAACTTGGGGATTGAACTTACACCCAATGAACTCTTGAACCTGGTGAAGACACTGCCCGTTAATGGTAAGTCTTTTGGATGCCATTGGGTTTTTTAGGTAATCTGGTTTGTGACTCTGTAAAATATTCCAAAATAAACTGAAAATGCTTTGAAAATGTTCAAAGCTAATGCTAACACAAAGAAAATTTTCATCACGTAGATTTTAAGTCGTTGAACTTTTCAGCTTTGAGTTGCTCTCAAATTTAAAATTACACACAACCTCAGGTTGCTGATCAGCTGGATTTGCAAAAACAGATTAAAATAAAAATAAAGAGACAAGAAAGCAGAGAGAGAGAAAAACAAGAGGAACAAGAGTAGAGAGATGAAAAAAGAAACAAAATAATGTAGCTGTGTATGTTTCTGCAGAATATAATATGTAATTTATCAACAAGTGAATAATATTGTACATTGAAAAAAGGCTACATTTCTTAACTTCATTGTGAGGCAAGATAAAATGAAAAAATCATAAAAATGCTTTTAATTTTATAGCTAAGAGGTAACCAGTGTTAATATTTTAGTGCATTTACTTTTAGTGCTTTTAGAATATTTATGTTTATTAGAGAGGTAATAGATAATGTTATAGACTTTATAATAGATGTTAGATAATATGTATGGATATTAATTTATTTGTAATTTTTATCTCTTCACAATGTTAATGAGTGTATCTATCATAGAAAACCTTGGTAGAGCAGATAAGCAAAAATAAAAACATCTCTATTTCTACCTCAAAGCAATAACTACTGTCAAAAACTTGAGATGTGTATTTCCAGTTTCTTGTCTGTGAATATATTTCTTCTTCTTTTTTTTAATTTAGCAACCTTGTGGATAAATCTTTGCAAACATCCTAAAATTTCTCAACATTAATTCTTTTTACTTAAAGTTGCCAAATGGAAGATATTTGGTTTTTGTCAAATTTCCTTCCAGAAAATTTGTCAAATTTCCAATATTATCAAATTGCCTTCCAGAAAAGTTATTATAATTTGAATTTCTACAAACAGCAATTAAGAATGTTATTTTTTCTACATTCCTAATACAGAAAAAAGGGGGAGGTACATGTAATTGTTATACTTGTATTTTACTCATGTACCACTGACAGTGAACATTTTAGTCTGTATATTATCTATTGTGTTTGAAATAGTCCTTAGGCAAAGATTCTTAAATTATTTTTCTCAGAAATTAAGATGTGTAAATCTTTTGACTCGTATTATCAAAATGTTTCCTTTTTTATAGCTGATGGGAAGGTGCATCAGAAAAGGTTGATGAAAGGCATAAAGTCACAGAAAGGTGAGTAAAAAGCTCAATAAAAAACTTAGCCTTAAACCCTCATTTGTACTGTTAAAATATGTCTTTCTTTCCTGAGTCCTTGTTTATGCTTCCTTCAGTAGATCTGCAATTTACCAAATAATTTCCTATACTATGATTTAGCAGAAAGTATTAGACTTTCTTAGATTTTTCTTCATTCAGCCCCAAGCAAACAAACAAAAAATTTAAAAACACAAAACAGAAAGTAAAGAGTGAAGCCTGTCAGATAAGAATTTCAGTCAAAAGCAGAGATAAATAACTTGCAAGTACAGGCAATAAAGATAACTCCTGTTTTATAGAATATATGTCTTATGTTGGTCATCTTTAGCACTAGCTTTTCAACTTTGTTTAAGAATATTTTGCTCTATAGGCTTGTTCCCAGCCCCGTATTTGAGAGAATCCATTCTAATTTTTATTCTTCTGTTAGGTGGACAAGATCAAAGTTTTGGTGTTTGTCTTGAAATCTTAATAATATTAAGTAAGAGATGAATTTATGTTGTAATAAAACACATAGTAAAGAAGAAAAGAAATATAGCAGCATGAATGTCTAATCCTATTTTAGAATTATTCATTTTACTATATTCCCTTTGTTTTTTACTTAGGAGGCAATGTTCATGTCAATAAACTGGATGCTCTTTTAGAAAACATGGGGATTAAGATCACAGATGAAGAGTTCATGGATCTAACAGAAAGACTACCAGTTGACTGTGAGCACTGTAATCACCCCTATAACCACTCCTATACTTTTTAAGGGGTACTTATTATTTTAGGCTTGAAAATAAGAATTTCTTAAACCACACCTAAGCTTTTAACTTTTCAAAAGTTTAGAGTAGAACTCATTCTTAAGGAAAAAATCCTCTCTATTTCCATTAATCTAAAATCCAGTTTCTTCCCTAAAGTATACTAAACACCGCAAAAAAACAAACCCCTGACTTTGTTAAGCCAGGGAATGATCAGGAAGTAGAATTCAAAATGGAAGGGGAGGGTTTATAGGAAGGAGGATCACCTTACATTTACTTCCCCACATTCACCACTCTATTAAAGATACTCTTACTTTAGTGACTGCAGCATCTTAATAGAAAAATCCAATGTACACCCCTCATCTTTTTCTAACCAGAGCTCTGACTCAATTTTAATAATAAATAAAATAAATATTCAGTAATAAACTAAAATTTTTTAATATTAAATTTTTTTCTTTGATTGCAATTCTCTATAGTCTCGGATGCTGTAATTCATACTCTCCAGATTATCTTCTCCTTTGCCTTTCCTAAGGCTAATTTTTTTGTGTGGTTTTTTGTTTTGTCTTGTTTTTTTGAGATGGAGTCTCACTCTCTTACCCCAAGCTAGAGTGCTGTGGCATCATATCTCACAGCAACATTGAACTTCTGTGCTCCACGGATCCTCCTACCTCAGCCTCCCAGGTAGCTGGAACTACAGACATGTGCCTGTCTAGTTTTTCTATTTTTAGAGGGTCTCATTCTTGCTCAGGCTGCTCTCCAACTCGTGAGCTCAAGCAATCCACCCACCTCAGCCTCCCAGAGTGCTAGAATTACAGGTGCAAGCCACCAGCCAGGCCTCCAAAGGCTAATGTTTTTATAGTCTTCTCCTCTTTCACTCAAAGCAGTGAGTTAAGTGAGTACAATTGATTGAATAGTATAAGATAGAAAATATAAGAGCATGTGTCACATGGGAAGGCTAGATATTGTTTTACTGAAACCTTTTGTTCAGTTTTTTTGTGTGTACATAATAAATATGCATGTGTGTGGGTCTGGCTTATAATCAAAAATTGTGAAAACCACTGGCTTAAATGATAGTAATACCAGAATAATTCAATTCTCAGTCTATTGTTCTTTCCATAACCATACTTCTGGATGATATCATTTACCTGTATATCTTTCAGATTTTAAATCTTTTAATCTCAAACCTAGACTTATCAAATGAGTTTCAGCCTAGGTCAGTAAAGTTCTTTTATTTAACATGATTGTAGTAGTTGGTCAGATAGTCTAACCTGAATGAAAAAAACAAGGCCCAAGGCCATTTTCATTTCATGTAGGCATGATCTTTTGAGGATTTTCTCAGATTTTCTCACATAAATATACTTATATTTACTATCTACACTCCCAATTTCTTTTTCTTTTTTTTTTTTTCCTTTGAGACAAAGTTTCACTCTGTCACCATTGGTAGAGTGCAATGACATTGTAGCTCACAGAAACCTCAAACTCTTGGACTCAAGTGATCCTCTTGCCTCAGCCCCCCGAGTAGCTGGGATTATAGGAACCTGCCATAATGCCCAGCTACTTTTAGAGATGGGGTCTCACTCTACCTCAGTCTGGTCTCAAATTCCTGAGCTCAAGCAATCCACCTGCCTCATCCTCCCAGAGTGCTAGGATTATAAGTGTGAGCCCACCACACCTGGCCTAACTTCAATTTCTTTTGGGAGGAACAAAGACTTTTTTAAAAAAGTCAACCAGAAATTTCAGTCAATCTGTCTAGATTTTAATTATTTCTCTAATAATTTTACTGTTAGTTATCTTATCCATACAATTTCTACAGAAATTTTTAGCAATTCACCTTTACCAGAACTTTCCAAATCATTCAAATCTGTTTTTATAGGGAAAACTCTCCCTTTTCTATTTATAATTCATCAGTTTATATAATAAATAAGTTATAGCATTTTACTAAAAAGTAAAACTATTTATAAACAAGTCCATAAACAAACTCAACAGGAGAGCACAAATGCACTGGCTTACTAAAATTAAAGCTTACCAGCCATGCAAGTTCAGCAGGCCATTAACATCAGTCTGAATGTAGGAATCACAGCAGGAATGAAAAATGAAATTTAGATCATCAGGTTTGTTAAATTGAGATCAGTTAAGTGATCTTTTCTTATGTCAACAAATCCCTTCTGAGACATATATTTTTCATTGGTAATCCAATTTCAGCATATACAAAAGTAAATGAATTTACTCCTAATTCTTGATTTTTTAAAATTTCTATGTTACCATTATCTTAGCACTATGTCTGACATATTGTAAGAGTCAATGCATATAAGTTATGAAGGGTCTTTGAAAAGTTTTTAGATTTTCACTTCATCTAAATCATCCTGGCTAGTTTATGAGGAATGAATTTGAATTTAAGGCTGTTAGACAAGTTAGGATGCTTTTGTAGTAGCCTGAGCCTTTTCTATGTAGCCCGAGATTTCTATGTCACCCATAGTTACCCATGTAATAATTCACAAATTACATCTGGCTTCTCATACTTCTTCATTGTTTTCCTCTTAAAAATATACTTTTCTCTTTCTATCTTTGCTACTCGGCTCTTAATTCAGATTCTCATCATCTCTGGCTCGGGCTACTACAAAAGCATCCTAACTGGTCAAACAGCCATATTGTTGCCTTAAATTCAAATTCATTCTGCATAAACTAGCCAGGATGATTTAGATGAAGTGAAAATCTAAAAACCTTTCAAAGACCCTTCATAACTTATATGCATTGAGTCTTACAATATGTAGGACACAGTGCTAAACGTTTTTTATGATTTTGCCCATCTAATTAATTAATTTATGATTTATTGATATAAATATCTATTGAA
Organism: Arctocebus calabarensis; assembly: GCA_963573935.1. Classification (NCBI taxonomy): domain Eukaryota; kingdom Metazoa; phylum Chordata; class Mammalia; order Primates; family Lorisidae; genus Arctocebus; species Arctocebus calabarensis. The sequence goes on from CAUYON010090726.1 coordinate 5,403, forward strand.
CAGATATTTCACTCTGATTATGTACTAATCTCTGTTACAGTTTAGGAACATAGCTATAAATAAAAACAACTTGATGTAAACTTCATGTGACCAGGATCTGTATCTTTTAATGCATTAGACTACCAGATCTAGGTAGTCTAAAGTCAGAGTCTAAACTATTAATCTTTATAGGGTGCTACTAGCTCCATAAGCCTTTTTCTCTATTTTTCCATTCCCTGTATGTCACTTTTCCTTCAAGAAAGATTTTAAAGCTTTAGTTCACTACCTACTATGCTCTTCATTGCTCCTTTTCCTAAGATTGTTTCATTGTCTTTCTCCAATGATTAAAAATAACAATGTCATAAAAACAAAGAGCTTTATTTATATCAGTATGTGTTAGCCATTCTAAGAGAAGCATGAAATGAGAAACAGATTGTGTCCAAAAGACTTTAAAGTATTACATAAGATAAACTTTATGGTTCAAGTACTTTTAGTCCTTATTGTAGATAATGGAGCTATCCATTGAAGTCCAAAATATATAAATTTTTAAAGGACAAAATATAATAATAGTCTTCATCTAGGTTTTACTTCATAATTTAAGTTTTTCATGCTTTATTGGGGGGGGGTAGGTTCTGAGTTTGGCTTTATCAGTGCCTGAATTTTGCCTTGTCTTACAGCTGAAGAGAAAGTTCAACTAAATACATTGGTGAAAGAATTGGATACTGTTTTAGGTAAATGAGAAATCACTTCATTCTTTACACTATTTTAATGATTTTTAATGATATTTCCTACATTCTTTTATTTTCTTGTTAGTTTCACCATCTTGCTCTTTCAGGAATTAAACATTTTTATCTATCTGCTTTGGATCATCCATATTTTTGCAACAAATAAAGGTACCAGGTCCTTGCACAAGACATAGGATATTTTGAATTTTAGGTTATAACTGAGATATTCTATGCAGACATATTATTTTAATAGATCAACAACAATATTTTATGGGCAATTGTTTAGCTTCATATTATATGTAGTATTAATGTTTTTTCCTACATTATGAAGACATAACTGTTATTATAAATAGAAGACCAATAAAATTTGTAGTGGTGTATCACAGAAAAGAAATGTGCTTTTCTGATAATAATCAAGAGTAATTGATATAGGATGGTTCTTAGAAAAGGAATGAGTATTGTTCGGTAGTTTAGTAAATATAATTTATATCCCTACAAGAATCTTACAGTTCAATGTGCTTTCAAGTTTGTCTTTTACTGTCTTAAATAATTAGATATTATTAATAACACAATCAGAAATTATTTTAAGACAAAACTACTTTATTTCTCACAAGTATATACATGTATGCACATATGCTTTTTCTGTGTGTATGTGACTCCCAATCAATTTTCCTTCTCACTTGCTTTTCAAACAACTTAAACATTTACCTAAGGCAGCAGTTCTCAACCTGTGGGTCACAAACCCTTTGTAACAATGAAAATATATCCTGCATATCAGATATTTACATTACAATTCATAACAGTTGCAAAATTACAGTAATGAAGTAGCAATGAAAATAATTTTATGATTGGGGGTCACCACAACATGAGGAACTGTATTAAAGGGTCATGGCATTAGGAGGCATTAGGAAGGTTGAGAACCACTGCTCTAAGGGATTTGATGTCTAACAGTAATGGGATTAATGACATATAGTGGCACCTGTAACAACAAGAAACAATGTTACTGCTCATTTGTATCAAATAGGAAATTTCCAGATGACATAGTTTCATTGGACTAATATCATTGCATATATTTTGAATTGTTGTTCTCTGTTTCTTAGCCAATATGGTTAAGTGTTATTTTTTTTTTAACAGTCTTTCTGCTTGGGAAGGGTGTCCTCATTCACAAGTTCCCACTTGTGTGTGAACAGATGAGTTTTTGATCTTGTTTATATTTGGAAGACTAGCTATTGGCAATTTTACATTTTTCTTTTCCTGAATTCAGGTCTGAATCCATCTATACAAAAAAAGGACAAAGTTCCCTTTACTTTAGCTATCAGACCTATCCCAGAATATTGTTTAGAAATTGCCTGACATCTTTTTTTTTTTTTTTTTGAGACAGAGTCTCACTTTTTCACCCTGAATAGAGTGCTGTGGTGTCACAGCTCACAGGAACCTCTAGCTCTTAGGCTTACGTGATTCTCTTGCCTCAGCCTCCTGAGTAGCTGGGACTACAGGTGCCTGGCTATTTTTTTGTTGCAGTTTGGCCGGGGCCGGGTTTGAACCCACCACCCTTGGTTTATGGGGCCAGTGCCCTACTCACTGAGCCACAGGTGCCTCCTTCTGACATCTATTTTTAACCTTCATTTTGTTTATAATTTTGAATCTGTAGCCAATCTGCACTTGATAGAAAGACTTCTGAAATGGTCTTTGTAATACTCTCTCAAAGTCAGGTTTGGAATTAGGCATAGCTAATTTATTTAAATTTTCTCCTGTCTTTTTTTTTGACAGAATCTCACTTTGTCACCCTCAGTAGAGTGCTATGGCATCACAGCTCACAGCAGCCTCAAACTCTTGGGTTTAAGTGATCCTTTTGCTTACATGTGCCTGCCACATTACCTAGCTATTTTTTCTGTTTTTAGTAGAGACAGTATCTCAGTCTTGCTCAGGATGGTCTTGAACTCTTGAGCTCAAGCAATCTTCCACCTCAGCTTCCCAGAGTGCTAGGATTATAGACGTGAGCAATCACTCCCTGACCTCTCCTGTCTTTTACACTCTGCTGCTTTTAACTATTTTCTCTGCTTTACAAACTATTAAGTAAATTAGTTGATATATAGTTCTGGTAGTCCAGAACAACAAGCATCTAACAAAAACTTCAATAATTCAATGAATTTCTAACACCCTGAAGCTTAAGGAAATCCAGAATTATAATTAACTCAGCCCTATGCCAAGGTTTAAATTTAAGTTTTGTAGAACTTATTTCTAGTCTACCAATTATAAGGAGAAACTGTGTAATTTATTGGTCCTTCTTTTGAGAAAATTGATGAGGAAGGTTCCTTGTTGTAGAGATCAGAAGATGAAAGAGTAGAAGTATTAGTGAGAAGTGTGGATAAAGCTGAAAGAGAGAGAGTAATGACAGAAGGGTAGGTTTCAGAACCTTAGAGACACTATTTGGGAGCTAGCATTTTGTTTTGTGTTTGGTATACAAACCAATTAAAGAATCTATTGCCAAGGTGAATTTTTTTCCTAATTTTTAGACATCTTCTCCCATGTATTAACTCTTTTAATTCTTACATGTCAAAAGTGTTCCAAAGTAGCCATTGTAAAGTAAAAAGTATTGTCATTTACTAATGTAAATAAAAGTTGATTCATACATAAGCCCATGATGAGAAAGAGTTACTAAAGTCAGTCAAAAGTAAGCGCTTATAAATGGCAATTAGGTTCCCCAAGTAAGCAAAGGTTATGAAGGGCTGTACTATCAATAACCTAAAACTCATTAACCCTGGAATATTAAATTATAAAAGTGACTGTCTTTCACAAATGAACAGATAGGGGGTGCTTTCATGTAAGTTTTTGTTTGTTTTGTTTTGGTTTGGTTTGGTTTTTTGTAAGTTTTATAGTTCTCTGTGTAAGAATTTGCTATTGGAAAACAAAAAAAATTGTATGGAAGACTGAGGCCCTATTTTTTAATTAACAAGACAAAAATCATGTATGTTTATTGTTACAACATGAAGTTTTGGGGTGGCACCTGTGGCTCAGTGAGTAGGGCACTGGGTCCATAAACCAAGGGTGGTGGGTTCGAACCCGGCCCTGGACAAACTGCCACAAAAAATAGCTGGGCGCTGTGGTAGGCACCTATGCTGCCAGCTACTCAGGATGCTGAGGCAAGAGAATGGCCTTACCCCAAGAGCTGAAGGTTACTGTAAGCTGTGACACCATAGCACTCTACCAAGCGTGACAAATTTAAGACACTGTCTCTAAAAAAAACCAACATGAAGTTTGGATATATGTGTATTATAAAATGGCTTATATTGAACTGATAAACACATCCATCAGCTTGCTTACTTATTTGTTGTGGTAAGACAATTATACTCTTTTCTTAATAGTTTTGAAATGTACCATTGCATTATGCACATTAGGTGAGGTCCTCCCAAGTACCCTCCCTCCTCCCACCTCCCTCATCCCCTCCCCTCTCTCTCCTCTTCCCTTCTACTTTTTGGACTATAATTATGTTTTACCTTTTGTATGAATGTATAGGTGATTATATATTGATTTCATAGTAGTATTGAGTACATTGGATACTTTTTTTTCATTCTTGAGATACTTTACTAAGAAGAATATATTCCAGCTTCATCCAGGTAAACACAAAGGATGTGAAGTCTCCATTCTTTTTTATGGCTGTATAGTATTCCATGGTGTACATATACCACAATTTGTTAATCCATTCATGGGTCGAAGGGCACTTGGGCTGTTTCCATGTCTTGGCAATTATGAATTGGGCTGCAATAAACATTCTGGTGCAAATGTGTTTGTTGTAAAATGATTTTTGACCATCTGGGCATATACCTAGTACAGGAATTGCAGGATCGAATGGTAGCTCTACTTTTAGTTCCTTGAGTATTCTTCAAACGTCTTTCCAAAAAGATCATATTAGCTTGCATTCCCACCAGCAGTGTAGAAGTGTTCCCGTCACTCCATATCCATGCCAACATCTGTAGTTTTAGGATCTTTCACATCCTTTGTTAAGTAAATTTCCAGATATTTCATCTTCTTTGGCACTACTATAAAAGGAATAGAATCCTTGACTATATTTTCAGCTTGCCAATTGTTGGCATATATAAATACTACTGATTTGTTAGTATTGATTTTGTATCCTGAGATGCTGCTGTATTCCTTGATCACTTCTAAGAGTTTTGTAATTGAGTCACTGGGATTTTCCAGGTATAGGATCATAATCATCTGCAAAGAGTGAGAGTTTGATCTCCTCTGACTCTATTTGGATACCCTTTGCCTGATTGTGATGGCTAAGACTTCCATTACTATGTTGAATAGCAGTGTCAAACACTCCAGACTCTACGGGGCAGTCATTCTAGGAACTAGGTGGGGTGATCTGGGTGCTCAGGATTGCAGGAAAAATATTTGGTCTTTTGTGGGGCAGAATGGGGCTTAGTCTCAGTGGTGGGACCCCAATAATGAAGAAGGACCTGAAACCCAGTTAGTAGGCTGACTGGTTGCCCACCACAGAGCTCCCATTTGGGGAGAGGGGTCTGGGAACTGGGCTCATACCTGTTGTTTTCCTTCTATTTTCTTGTTTCTGCCACTTGGTTCAGCCTGAGTGATGTGTACCTTACATAGTCCTCTCAATATGGACCTCTCATTTGGCTTCCATCCACTTTAGTACAATATCTCTCCCTTTGGACACAAGCCTCTGGCAAAAGCTGCTTCTAGTCAGCCATCTTTCCACAATTCCCTGAATTGTGAGATCTTATGGTAGTTCTTCTTTTAATTTTTTAAGGGAGGCTCCATACTGTTTTCCATGATGGCTGTCCCATATAGTCCCATATGCAAAGATTCATATTTCTGTACATCTTCACCAACATTTTTTATCTTTTTTTTTTTTTCTGACAATAGTCATTCTAACAGCTGTGAGGTGATATCCCATTGTGGGTTTAGCTTGCATTTCCCTGATAATTAGTGATGTTGAGGATTTTTTCCCAATACCTGCCGGCCATTTGTATGTCTTTTGAGAAATGTGTATTCAGGTCCTTTGCTCATTTTTAATCAGGTTATTGGTTTTTCTTACTATTAAGTTGTTTGAGTTCCTCATATATTTTGGATATTAGCATCTTATCAGATATATGGCTTGGAAGTATTTTCTCCTAATCTTTGGGTTGCCTCTTTGCTCTCTTGTTTCCTTTGCTGTATAGAAGTTTTTTATTTCAGTGCAAATGTATCATTCATCTGTTGTCTTTTTTGTTGCCTGTGCTTATAGGGTCTTATCCAAGAACATCCTTACCCAGACCAAAATTATGGAGCTTTTCCCTTATGCTTTCTTTTAGTAGTTTCACAATGTCAGGTCTTACATTTAAGTCTTTAATGCACTTTGAATTGATTTTTGCAAATGGTTGAGATAAAGGTGTAAAATATTTTTCTGCCTATGGATATTCAGTTTTCTCAATTTATTGAAGAGGCTATCCTTTCCCCTTTTTGTGTTGTTGGTACCTTAATCTAAAATCAATTGACAGTAAAGGTATGGATTTATTTCTGGACTCACTATTCTATTTGATTGTTTGGTGTGTCTGTTTTTATGCCAGTACCATACTATTTTCATTACTATAGCTTTGTAGTAGATTTTCAGATCTGGTAGCATGATACCTCCAGCTTTGTTCTTTTTGCTCAAGATTGTTTGGCTATTAGGAGTCTCTTTTGTTTCCATGTGAATTTTAGGATTGTTTTTCTATTTTGGTGAAAAATATAATTGGAATTTTAAAAGTGATTACATTGAATCTATAGATCACTTTGGGTAGTATCTACATTTTAATAATATTAATTCTCTCAATCCACGAACACAGGATGTCTTTCCATTTATCTGTGTCTCCTTCCTTTTTTTTCATCAATGTCTTTTAATTTTCAGGGTACAGATCTTTCCTTGATTAAATTTATTCCTAAGTAATTTATATGTAGCTATTGTAAATGAGATTGTTTTCTTGATTTCTTTTTCAGGTAGTTCATTGTTACTTGCAGAAACATTATTGATTTTTCTATGTTGATTTTGTATCCTATCCTATACCCATACTAAATTGGTTTATTAATTCTCACCATTTTTTTTAGTGGAGTCTTTAGGATTTTCTTTACAAAAGATCATGTCATCAAACAAAGTCATGCAGATAATTTAACTTCTTACTTTTCAACTTGGATGCCTTTTATTTTTTTCCGTTGCCTAATTGCTCTGCCTAGAATTTCCAGTACTAGGTAAAATAAAAGTGATGAGACTAGGCTTCCTGGTCTTGCTCTTGATCTTTAAGGAAAAGTTTCAATTTTTCACCATTGAACATGATGTTAGCTATGAGTTTGTCAGATATGAACTTTATTGTGTTGAAATACATTCCCTCTATATCTAATTTTTTGAGAGTTTTTATTATGAAAGGATAAAATTTGAGATTTGTTGAGTGCCTTTTCTGAGATGATTATTATATTGATGATGATTATACTGATGATAATTATTATTATTATAGTTTTTGTCCATTTTGTTGATGTGTTATATCACAATTATGGATTTGCATATGTTGAGCCATTCTTTCATCACTTAATTATGGTGAATGAACCTTTTAATGTGCTGCTTAATTATGTTTGCTAGATTTTTTTTAATGACTTTTGCATTTATATTCATCAGATATATTGGCCTATAATTTTCCTTTCTTGTAGTGCCCTTGTCTGGCTTTGCTATCAGGGTAATGCTTGCTCAGGCCTCATTTTTGAAATATGCTTTTTTGTTTGTTTGTTTCTTTGTTTGTTTGAGACAGAGTTTCACTATCTTTCACTATGTCACCCTTGGTAGAGTACTGTGGCATCACAGCTCACAGCAACCTCCAACTCTTGGGCTTAAGCAATTCTCTTGCCTCAGCTTCCTGAGTAGCTGGGACTACAGGAACTTGCCACGATGCCCAGCTATTTTTTGGTTGCTGTAGTCAACAAACTAACAACAACAAACTTGTTGTTTAGCAGGCCCAGGCTGGACTCAAACCCACCACCTGCTATGTGTGTGGCCAGTGCCCTACTCACTGAGCCTGAAATATGCTTTCTAATAAGCATTTACTATGTGTAATTTTTATGTACCTTGTATTACTTAATAATTAATATAAAGCATGTAATTTATGTATCTTTCCAGATAAAATTTATGTACCTCACGCTGTACTACTTCAAACATAATGATCATTTCAAAAGTATCAGGAGAAACACTTAAATTTCTCTTTTCTACAAAAGAAACCAAAATATTTGTTTTGTTTTTAACTGTTTACATAATTAATCAAGGTTATTATAAATCTGAATGTTTTGTTATACAATATGTTATTTTTAAGTACCCATGAAATTATTTTAATAGTACATGAGTGAAAATATTAGATAGCAGCATTTGAGTGTAAAAGTCACTAACTTGTGTTCTCAAATTCTTTTTTATTACAATTTCTATCTTTTTTCTAGGAAAGCAGGTAGATATTAGTGACCTAGAAAATGTTCTAAAAGACATGAAAGTAGAAGTTACAGACAAGGAATATGTGGATTTGGTAAAAAGTTTACCACTTGATGGTAAGATTTTCCTTCTAAAATGGTGCCAAATTGTTACCAGATTCTTTTTAAATCATTTTCCTCTAGAATTATTAGATTTTTGCTTTTAAAAATCTGGATTACTTGATTTGTATGATAACAACTATTTCACTTATTTGTGCCAATAAGACATGTGTATTGTCCTTGATTACACTAATATGACTGAGTATATATGAGAACTGTAAAATGAAAGAGTAAAGAATGTAAAGAAAGAGATAAAAGTAAACCAATGGGATATATGTTGCAAAATATAAAGCCAATAATCGTTGCTTTGGTGTAAGAGTAAACAGTTTTGCCTCATTGAAGTCTTTCTCTTAAATAATCTTTGTTACTAAGTGAGTGATAATTAGGTAAATTTCAGAGAAAATCATTTAAAAGTTTATTTTTTTGAAATCATGGAATTAAGGGAAGAATGTAGAATTTTTTAATCATTTAGTCAAATATCTCTTATTGTTCTATCATATGAATGATGGTTTTTCTTTTCTTACAGCTGAAGGAAAGGTGCATCAGAAAAGCTTGAAGGATGTTATAAAGACTCTTAAAAGTAAGTGCAAAGTGTGATAAGAAAGCAGATAAATTTGAGATATTCTCCTATTTTTGATTTATACAGATTCATTTTTATTAAATTAAAAGACATATATATTTTCCCAATATTTATGAGTATGCTAGCTATTTTATGCCATAGTTACCTAAAAATTTATCTAGCAGCCTATAGAATCTGCTCTGTGTTGATATAAACAGAAGATGTAGTCAAGGATACAATCCTACTTCTAGTTTTAATGTTGACCCTGTCTGTACCCTTGGCTGGGTTTTATTGGACTTGTGTCTTCATGATTAAAGTGATAACCATAACACATATGAATTAATAAGGATTTTTTTCACAACTTGGTATCTTTTTTAATGATACTTTGTCTCTCCTAAGGAGGAAAGATTAAAAAAAGTAACCTGGATACATTTCTGAAAAATATGGGGATTGAGCTCTCACAAACAGAACTCGAAGATTTTTTACAAAACCTACCCATAGATGGTGAGTATTGTTGGTAAAATATATTCTTTAAGACAGATCAGGTTGAGTTCCTCCATATAGCAATGGTAGTGATTATTTGCTATCAACAGGGCATTTTGAAATGCTTGCAGCAGAATTTAGATCTCAAATCTAAATATATCCTCTCCCTTTATTAATTCAAGTCCAGCAAATGTCTTCCACTATGAAAATTGATGAGGGTGCTAACAGACCATTTTCAGGTCAAAGAATAAAGAAGAGAAGGAAAATAAAACAAGAAATATTTAAAATAAACATTAAACAAAATGTGAGAGAAAAGGGAAACTGCCTATGATGAGGAATGATTAAAACTGATTAATGATTATTTCTAGTATATATGCCTCAACTATTCTGAAATAGATTAACATGGGATAGAAGGAAAACATTAGGAATTTTTGACAAGATATAACTAAGGATAGTAAGCATAATACCATTACAATAGGCTATTATGGGGCGGCTCCTGTGGCTCAGCGAGTAGGGCGCCGGCCCCATATACCGAAGGTGGCGGGTTCAAGCTCGGCCTCGGCCGAACTGCAAAAAAAAAAACAAAAAAATAGCCGGGCGCTGTGGCGGGCGCCTGTAGTCCCAGCTACTAGGGAGGCTGAGGCAAGAGAATCGCTTAAGCTCAAGAGCTGGAGGTTGCTGTGAGCAGTGTGACACCACGGCACTCTACCCAGGGTGATAAAGTGAGACTCTGTCTCCACAAAAAAAAAAAAAAAAAACAATAGGCTATTATGTGTAACATGAGATTGCAATTTTAATGATAATAACAAAGTGGAATTTTTCCAGAAGAAAAAAAATAAATTGCCAATATTGATTTAAGAAGCTGTGAAAATATGGATAGATCAGTAACAATAGTGGAAAAATACAAATAATTACACCTATAAACTCTCTACCACAATCCATCACTCCAACAAAAGGTGACAGGCCCAGATAGTTTTAAGAGTAAGTTCTTTCCATTTTTCAAGGAACTGTTCATTTTACTGCTGTCTAAACTGGTCCAGAGGACTCAGTTTGAGATGACAAAAAAGGCAAAATCTGTCTAGTTTTCTTTTTTTCTAAAATCTAACAACGTGAACAACACTGGCCAAGGCAGTCAGGCAAAAGAAGGAAATAAAGGACATCCAAATGGGGGCAGAGGAGGTCAAACACTTGCTCTTTGCTGACAATATGATATTATACTTAGAGAACCCCAAAGACTTAACCACAAGACTCCTAGAAGTCATGAATTTAGTTTTTAGATAAATTAGGTAAATTCAAAGAAAGTTTCATATATGTTTGGAGCATAAGATATACATTTGAAATACATTTATAGAT
>CAUYON010090729.1:0-17507 GCA_963573935.1 Arctocebus calabarensis
GGGTTGTGTGGTGCCTCTGGTGTCTGTCTCTGCCTCTGAAAGCCCGTTGCAATCTCCAAAAGACTCAGTCAGCAATCTCAGGAGAAAGGTAAATTCGCAGGAAAACTGTAGGAGAGATTTGGGACTGAAGTTGATGACATAAAATACTCTGTACCATCTATGATCTTCTGCAGCTCATGGAAAATAAACAAATAAAAGAAGCCACCATGTTCTGGCTTCAGAGAAATAATAATGTTGCTGGTGAGGTTGGTCCTATTGTATATCTTCTATACTTTGAGCTCTCTCAGAGATCTTGATCTTAGTCTTGTTCTAAGGTCTTATCACATTCTTTTTTTCTTCTCTGGGACTGGTATTTAGACCTTCGATTTTGAAACCAAATTTGGACTCTTGACTCTGGAACCCCAGTTTCTTCAGCAAGTTTTTCTCTGAGCTCAATCTCAGGGTAACAGTCTTTGGCAAAAGCCTGGATGAGAGTCTGTAACTGTGTGGGACTGAAGGAGGTGTGACACTGTCTGGTTTCTCTTCTTTGCTTCTCTTCTGCCGGGCAAATTTTTCCTTGGCTTTGGCTCAATTCTAAAGTTTCCTCAAGTTCTGTTTTTTTCTCCAATTTGTGCCTGGCTCTTTGATTTTGAAACCAAATGGCTAGCAAGACTGTTGTGGGCCATGCTGGAGGGGAGACGGTGAAACCTAGAAGCTCAGAGACCTGGAGCTGAAGCAGCTGAGTCAAGACTTCAATCTTAATTGACTTGAGATAGATAAAAGATTTAAATCTAAGACTTGAAACAATAAAAATCTTAGAAGATAGTCTGGGAAAAACTCTTAAGGATGTCAGCCTAGGGAAAGATTTTAGGGAAAAGACTTACGTGGCAATCACATCATCAACGCAAATAAACAAATGAGACTTAATTAAACTGAAAAGTTTCTGCACAGCTAAGGATACAACCATTAATGCAACTAGACAACCTTCAGAATGGGAAAAGATATTTGCATGTGATGAATCTGACAAAAGGTTGCTAACTAGAATCTACAGAGAACTCAAATTGATCAACACACACACAAAAGAGCAAATAATCCCATCTATCATTGGGCAAGAGAAATGAATAGAACATGCTCTGAGGAAGACAGACGAATGACTAACAAACAATATGAAAAATGCTCATTGTCCCCAATTACCAGAGAAATGCAAATCAAAAACACCCTGAGATATAACCTAACTCCAGTGAGAGATGCTGGCACAAATGTGGGGCGGTGGGAACACTTTTACACTGTTAGTGGGACTGCACACTAATATAGCCTCTTTTGAAAGAAGTATGGAGAATCCTCAAAGAACTAAAATTAGAACTCTCATTTGATCCTGCAATCCCATTACTAGGCTTCTTCCCAGAAGAAAAACATTTTATCCTAAGGACATTTGCACCAGATTGTTTATTCCAGTTCAATTTATAATCACCAAGATGTAGAAACAAGCTACAAGCCCATCAACCCAGGAATGGATTAACAAACTATGGTTTATGTATACCATGGAATACGATTCAGCCATAAAAAATGGAGACTTTACATCTTTTGTATTAACCTGGATGGAGTTGAAACTCATTCCTCTTAGTAAAGTATCACAAGAATGGAAAAGCAAATATCCAGTATACTCATTACTAATATGAAGCCAGTAGACGATCGAATACATGCCCACATAACAGAAAAACTCAATTCAAGGTGGGGGAGGGGAAACAAGGGAGGAGAAAGAGGGGAGGAGAGGAGGGGATTGTGCCCATTTAATAGGCACAATGTAAGGGTGTATGGTATACCTTTTGGTGCAGGACACTACTACAAGAGGGACTCTACCTAACAAATGCAAATATTGTAACCTAGTTGTTTCTATACTCATGCTAACCTGAAATTAAAAAACAGACTTCAATCTTCTGTTAAGTTTACTGACTCTTTCTGCAACCTAAAGTCAAATTTGTTTCCCTAGTGCATTTTTAATTTCAGTTGTTGTAATTTCTAATTCTTAAATTCTTTTTGTTTTGTTACCTGTGCTTTTTACCACTTCATTGATTTTTACCTTTTATTATTATTATTTTTAGTTATTTTTCTGACTTTGTCCATGTTTTACTTTAGCTCTTTGAGAATCTTTAAGACATTTGTTTCTGTTCCTTTGTCTAGTAAGTCCACCATCTGGTCTGCCTCACATTTTCTGTCAATTTATTATTGTTTTCTTTGAACAGGTCATACTTTCTTATTTCTGCTTATACCCTATGATTTTGCTGTTGGTGTTGTTTAAGACTGGACATTGAATCTTATAATGTAGTAACTATGGAAATCATATCTGACCCCCAAACTAAGTCATATCTGGTTTGCTGTTTTTCCATTTTTTTGTTTTTTAATTGCTCTGGGCATCTTTATGCTGGGGTGAACTTGAGGTGTAAACATAGGGTCTTCTTAGGTCTTCCTTGGGTCTGTGTCTTTCCCTGGGCATGTGCAGTGATGCTCTAAATTACCCTACATGTGCAGTTGCCTTACATTGTCCTAATTCTTAAGTGTCTGGCTTAAGAAAAAGGAAAAAGTGGGGAAATAAAGGGAGAAAAACAGGCTGTTTCTCTATATTCCCTAAAACCCACTTGAGCTGCTGGATGGGGCTTGCAACAATGGTAGCTTTCCCCTGTGTCTGCTTCTACATAATCAGAAGCAGCAACCAGTGATCAGAACACAGATCCCCAAATATCTGGAGGACGAGGTCTTTCTCGGCTGCCTCAGCTCCTGTAAGTTTCTCCAGGAATATTGCATTGCGACTGGCACAGGCCTGTGGGCTGTGGGTCGCTGCCACCATGCTAACTTCTACAATTGACTGAAATTAACTGTAATTTGTAGGATAGGCCTTCCTTGGACTCTGCAAGCCTTCAGATAGACTCCAGAGTTCCAAATTAGTTACATCAGAGAGACCCTGCCAGACAATAGTTGTTTAGGTGGAGAGATGGACTCCTGTCTCTCCCTACTCTTCCATCTTCCCCAATGTCATTCTCAACCATCAGTTTCTATAACACTATTGCCATTAATAGTGCCACAAAATCAAGTTGTGAATACATGCTTGATTACGTGTCTGATTCAGCAAAGAAATCACTCACATCATGAATGTCGGTTGCTATTTTTATTTATTTTGATTAAGAAGAATGTGAAGCAATGAAGACATTTGTCAGAAATTCCCTTGTTTTTCAATGATGAGAGAGATTTCTGGGTTGAATTTTATAAAAGTTTTTGAATTAAAGAACATTTCCTCACTTTTTTTTTGTGCTACTCAAATGGCAATGCTAAAAGACGCAATGCTCTTTTCATTTTAACATTTAAGAACATGCATTCTTAACATTTTCTTCTCATTTTCTTAAATCTAAACCAGATCAGAAAAACTCTTTCTCTAACAAACCACACAGAAGATATTTTGGCTTTGCAGGCCACACAATCTCTGTTGCAACTACTCAACATGGCCATTGGAGCGCAAATTATCTATAGACAATCTGTAAACAGGGCTGTGTTCCAATAAAACCTTATTTATGGATACTAAAATTTGAATTTCATGTGATTTCCATGTGATGTAAAAAAAAATCATTCCCCCAACCATTAAAAACTAAAAATTAATCTTAGCTTGGAATGCTACAAAAATAAGCAGTAAGTCTACTTTGAGCTACAATTTGCTGATTGTTGATTTAGATAACTAAAAAAAAAAACCCAAAACAAAAAACACCTATAGTAAAAAAAAAAAAAAAATCAAATCAAGGTCTGATTTGCAGTATTTGTCAATTTCTATGGCCTAAATACTCCCATCTGTCCAGTTTCAAGCTATGAATATGATGTTGGTAAATGCAAAATTGCACTGCAGTAGGATATAAGGTCATTTAGTTTTAATACCATACAGATACAATAGACAAAGAAACTTTAAAACCTAGCTAACAGTGACATATTAAAAAGTTTTAAAAGTAAGGATTTTTAACATTTTATTACCTTCATTTGTAATGTAACTTCTATGAATTTACATAGTTTAATTTTTAAAGAATGGCTATGTTTAACAACCAGTTCACAAAATTCCTGCAAAAATTACCAATTGGTTCTTACAAGCCGGTATGAAGCTGCCCCTGCACCCTCTGGTTCTGGGGACTCTCAACTGAAGTCAGCTAAGAGAAGTAGAGTCTTGCACATGGGTGCCCTTATTTCCAGCACACACTCACCCTCTCCTTGAGACGCCAGTACCTTATCTCTCACAAAGGGAGAGTCTGCCGTTGAGTGGACATCTATTCTGAGTTCTGACCAACTCACTGGCATCCCTTCTCTGGCCCCAAATCAGGTCTCTCAAATTCTCTCCCATGAAATATTGGAATTCAGCTGAGAGATGGCCAGTTATTTTCAGCTGTGGCTGGAATTATAAGGTGTTAACTCCCGAGCCACTGGGGCAGAGAAACAAGAAGTGCAACAGCAAAGGAATGAATCAGAAACACATGGAGTATTATGGTTTTCAGTAACACTGAAATGGGGGGGGGAGGGAGTGTAGGTTTGCCAAGGTTTGCTTCAAGTGCCCTGTACTGCCCAGTTGCCCTTGAATTCTGTGGGTATCCATGTGAACTCAGGTCTCCCTTGTTTTGCTTAAGTTTAACATAATGCTTTCTATTGTACACACCCAAAAGAACCTTAGCTGACACACCTTCCACCTAAAAGTAATTTTGTCCTTGCCTGGGTCCCCTGTATTTCACCTGGCACTCAGTTTTGTCCACCAGGTGCAACAGTCATTGATACGCACAAATTATCTCCTGCATAGCTGTTGGAAGTGTAAGTAGAATATTATTAATGTTGTACTGGCCTTGATGAAATAGGGTGAAGAAAAAAAAGTATAGGTAACTTTAAAGATAATTCAGATAAATTTAAGATATTACCTCTTTCCTCCAGAATATTATACATCTATTTGGGGAGATAAAACATGTTATAAACATGGGACCGTTACATCAAAACCCCATGTACAAGGACAGCGCCTATGGCTCAAGGAGTAGGGTGCTGGCCTCGTATAATGGGGGTGGCGGGTTTAAACCTGGCCCTGGCCAAAACTGCAAAACAAAAAAAAACCCCCAAAACCAAAAGAAACCCCATGGACATTTTAGTTGCTTTCCTTGCGAAGTGACCTTGGTTCTTTATTCTACGGGGAAGTGAAGTCCAGAGTATTGGTGGGTATTTTCTGTGCTGTCTTTCTATTACTGTTTGGGAAAAGCTGTAATCTAACATTTGGACTAGGTCATTACCATTTCTCCCAGCCCCCAAATCCTTCCTTTTTGCCAAGTCTGGCCTTGGATTAATGACCACTGCGGCCTCCATGATCTGGTCGCCCTTTTGGTTGGGCAGGGCTGCCCCCTGGCTTCTGGTTGGTTTGAGCCAAGGGACGGCGCTGGCAGGAGATGGGGAGAGCGGGAGGTAGGGTATTCTCCCCACACCCTCCTCCTCACGCACTGCTTCGAGACCCACTGCGAGCCCATCTGCATTCTCCAACATCTGTTGGGTGTTTCTTCCTCTCTCACCGAACTCCCCTCTGCCCCTCTTTTTTAACAGTGTTCTTTCTCTCTTTAAGCTCCAGATCCCCAACAGCCCCTGTCAATTCCCTTAAACTTGCTTCCTAATCCTTTCACCACCTGCTCTCATCACCTGCTCTTCAGAAGTTCATCCAATAGGCGTCTTGGTTTTTTTGCAGGGCTCTGCCTAGTCATCACCAAACAGTTTCCTAGGTCTGTGTTTAATTCTCCCGACTGTGTCTACAAGGCTCTGTGTGACCTGCCCTTGGCTCAACCTTCAGATGTTATCACTCTCTTCCTGCTCACTGGGCTCCTCTGACCTGGGTCTTCCTTCAGCTTCTAGAACACACACAGTAAGTCTGAGCAATTCCCAGCTGGTCTGCCTGCCATGCCCTTCCCTCCAATCTTCCCATGACTGACTCCTTCTCATCATTGGATTTCATTCCAACATGACCTCAGTGAAACGCTTGATCTAAATACTCCTCCTAATTGCACACATCCTGACTCATCATCTTTCCCCCCCATATCCTCCCATGATTGTATTTCTTCTTTCCACTCAATGCAAGCTGAAATTATTTTGTTCGTTTCTCTGTTTTCTTGTTACTCTCTCCAACTCAGGGAATAAGCTTGATGAGAACAGATAAATATTATAATTTAGCTTCCTCCTTCCATCTGGCTTATAGTAAACAGTACCTGGCATCTAGTAACTGCTCAATAATTACTTTTTAAGGCTCGGTGCCTGTGGCTCAATGGGCTAAAGCGCCAGCCATGTACACCTGAGCTGGCGGGTTCGAATCCATCCCGGACCCGCCAAACAATAATGACAGCTGCAACCAAAAAATGGCCAGGCATTGTGGTGGGTGCCTGTAATCCCAGCTACTTGGGAGGCGGAGGCAGAAGACTCGCTTGAGCCCAGGAACTGGAGGTTGCTGTGAGCTGTGATGCCACCGTACTCTATCCAGGGTGACAGCTTGAGGCTCTGTCTCAAAAAAAAAAAAAAAATTACTTTTTAAAAGAAAGTAGAATTTCAGTAGTACTACCTATTAAATAAATCTGTGTTCACCTTACCTTCCTTTTTCATTCAAATACATGTTTTTAGGAAGAATAGTTCCAATTACCAGTGGTGTGGAGAAGTGTCACTCCATTTTGCTTCTAGAAAAATGCTCCAAGGAGCTGAGCGCCGAGGGCACGCTCGTGTGTACAGGAGGCCCCTACAGATCCTCGCAGAATGAAAGCAGTGTTTCAGCCAGGCCGGCCACATAAGGCAAAGCTCTGTTGGAAGGCGGTTAAAAAATATTTGTGAGAAATGTTTTGCTGAGTGTTCACAGTTAAGGGAAAGTTGTTATTTGAAAGGTGCTGTAAGAGGCCGGTCATGTTCCTCGAACAGGTTCCCTCCGAGACGGCTCGAAATGAGTTTCCTTCTCTCTAGAGACTTTTTGGATAGAGACCAAATTTCACAGTTTCTGACTTGGCCACTTTTGCTCAGGGAGACGGTCTTGTTTGCCCTGCTTGGAGATTGTGAGCGGAGCGTCCAGAGAAACCAGGCGATTCGTTCCATGAAGGACTGGTGTGTGTGCAGGCTGGCGCGCCTGCCGCCCTCACGATGCATTTTAAATCTGTCTTCTGGTTCCAGGTGATCCGCTGATCCGTAAAATTGAATAGGTGTCCCGGCAAGACACACTGTACTCAAAGTTGTTGTTTCAAACTAATCTGCACCTCTGCCCTGATCTTGGAAACAGCACTGGGAAGTAATTCCAAATACAGTTGACCCTCAACAATGCAGGGGTTAGGGGTGCTGACCCCAAGCTGTCAAAAATCTGCATGTTATTTTTTTTCTTTTTTTATTGAGACAGAGTCTCATTTTGTCACCCTTGGTAGAGTGCCATGGCATCACAGCTCACAGCAACCTCAAACTCTTAGGTTCAAGCTACTTTCTTGCCTCAGTCTCCCTAGTAGCTGGGATTACAGTTGCTCATGACAATGCCCAGCTATTTTTTGTTGTGGTGGTGGTTGTTTAGTAGGCCTGAGCTGGGTTTGAACCTACCAGCCCCAGAGCATGTGGCTAGTGCCCTAACCACTGAACTATGGGTGCCCATCCGACTTCCCCCAAACTTGATGACTACCTGCCTACTGTTGACTGGAGCCCGCAGCAATAACATAAACATTCTGTTAGCACATATTTTGTATGTTATATGTCTTCTTTTTTTTTTTTTTTTAAGAGGCAGAGTCTCACTTTGTCACCCACAGTGGACTGCTGCGGTGTCAGAGCTCACAGCAACCACCAGCTCTTGGGCTTAGGTGATCTCTTGCCTCCGCCTCCCAAGTAGCTGGGATTACAGGTGCCTGCTACAATGTCCGGCTATTTTTTGTTGTAGTTTGGCTGAGGCCGGGTTTGAGCCCACCACCCCTTAGTATATGGGGCTGGTGCCCTACTCGCTGAGCCACGGGTGTCGCCCTGTTGTGTGTATTACATACTGTGTTTTTATAATAAAGTAAGCCAAGGGAAAGCAACATTTTTAAGAAAATCGTAAGGCTTGGCGCCTGTGGCTCAGTGGGCTAAGGCGCCAGCCACGTACACCTGAGCTGGCGGGTTCAAATCCAGCCCCCAGGCCCTCCAAACAACAATGACGGCTGCAACCAAAAAATGGCCGGGCGTTGTGGTGGGCACCTGTAGTCCAAGGTACTTGGGAGGTGGAGGCAAGAGACTCTCTTGAGCCCAGGAATTGGAGGTTGCTGTGAGCTGTGATGACACAGCACTCTATCCAGGGTGACAGGTTGAGGCTCTGTCTCAAAAAAAAAAAAAAGAAAGAAAGAAAGAAAGAAAAAGAAAAAGAAAATCGTAAGGAAGAGAAAATCTCTTTTCTCTTCATTAAGTGGAAGTGGATCATCAGAAAGGTCTCCAGCCTCATGGTTTTCATGTTGAGTAGACTGGGGGAGGGGAAGAGGACCAGTTGGTCTTGCTGTCTCAGGCGTGGCAGAGGAAGAAAACCCACGTTTACATGGATCCACGCAGTTCAAGCCTGCATTGTTCAAGGGTCAGTAGAAGAGTGTTTTTGAAATGCTTTTCACTCATATCATGCATGGTAGAGTTTGTATGGTAATGTAAGATTGTTAGTTTGAACATCAACAGTCTCTATAGCAACCTGTATTTTGGCATTTTGTAGATAGCTACTGCACTCCAAGGCCATTTATAATAGTTCAAGCAGATTTTTCAGGTTAAGTTCAAAAAGTGCCCCAAACATGCTGTTTTGTGCTCACTAATTGTTACCTCTGTCCTTCTCAAAGGCTCAATGGCACCCTCATTCTCTCTCTGACACCCCACACCCCGCCTACCAGCAAGTGCTGTGGTTTCTCCTGAACCACCCACTCATCTCCACCTCCTCTGCCACCATCTGCGGTGGGACGCCTTCATCCCCAGCCTTGATGGTGGCCTCCCCATCTCTGGAACGGCTTCCCTCTGATCCACTCTGTTATTGGAGCTGAGTGACTTCTTGCTAAAACCCCAAAGTGATGCTGTCACACGTGTCCACTGGATGCTCCTTCCCTCAGCCCAGAGTCTGGACATGTTGGCAGGTGAGGCCATCCAGATCTGGTGTCATAGCTCCCAGAGCTCTCAAAATGCCCACAACCCTTATCCTCAACTCTTCATCCCCCCCACCCTCCTCCACACCCCCCAATCACACCCTCCGATCCCCACCCACCCCCGCTCCCATGCCATGCAGGCCGCGGTGGTACCTGGACCCCTCAGACGTTCAGACCTCTGGTCACGCCCTGTGGTGAGGTCCTTCCTCCCCGCACCTCCCTTGTCTGGCATTAGCCTGGCTCACCCCTGCCACTTCCCTCAGGTCTCCCCGAGGTCCCCCCAACAGAGGAAGCCTCCTCAGACCACCATCACCCCAAAAGTGGGTGAGGTCCCCCTCCTGCTGTACCCCCTGTGTGCTCTGCCCTGCCACCTGGCCCTTCTCTGCCCTGTGAGCACCCCTTTACTGCCTTCCAGGGGAGCCTGTACATTCCTCGGGGCAGGGACTGTGTCCTGTTTGCTTTGTGTCCTGGGAGTCTTGCAGAGTCCCTGGCCATGCAAGGAAAAAAATAGAGCAGGTGTCAAACTGCACAGACATCTGCTGGGTCTAGGCACGAAGACAGAGGATGATGCAGAGAAGGGACCCCCTGTTGGGGTGCTTTCAGCCATTGTAAGGGAACCCACAGCTCAGAGGAAGGCAGCCCTGGGGCAGGGGAGGGGGACTCCTCAGAAGCGGGAAGGGTCTTCTTTCAACACACTATCTTGTAGGAGGTAGGGTCAGGGTGGAGTCTGTGGTTCTGGGAACCTTGTTAGGCAGTGGGCAGTGCTGGGCACTATGAAATGAAGCTGGACAGGAGGGAGGCTGTCCCAGCAGGGCAGAGTGGTCCGCAGTGAAGCAGGCTGAGACACAGGCAGCTGGAGAGGGGGACAGCTTTCTAAGAGCAGAGCGGACCCAACCCCTCACTCCATTCCCCTAAAAGAATATTCTAAGAGGAGATTGATTTGGATGCCCTCTTTGTAAACCTAGTAAAGATGGAAAATCTTTCATAAAGCTGAGGGACTGTGGGGTAAAGAAAGAGCAGTTGAATTTTAAGGAATATACTAATGTGTGTCATAGTTTGTACCAGGGATTCTAAAAACCTGCTGTGACTGAGTCACCTGAGAACTGTTAAAATGAAGAGACAAAAATTTCCTAAATTCTATCCTGGCAGATTTTTTATTGAGAGTAGGTCTGGGAGAGGATCAAGAAATCTATATTAAAAAAAAATTATTTCAGTTCATTTTGCCACAAGTCAGGACTAGGGATTTAGAATTAGTGGTTTTGACAGCAAATTTAAAGCACTGCACCACCTGGTGGCAGCATACCCCACTTGCAGATTCTCTCTGTGTGTGTGTGTGTGTGTGTGTGTGTGTGTGTGTGTGTGTGTGTGAGAGAGAGAGAGAGAGAGAGAGAGAGAGAGAGAGAGAGAGAGATGGGTGGTTGGCTAGAATAGTACATGATTTCCTTCAACTGAGTCAATTCTATTGGGAAAAAAATTAATAACTGACTGCAAATGTTTTGGAAAGGAAGACGAAGACCATTAAGTGAATTGGGTAGGAAAAGGCAAAAGAAACACCAACTTCCATAATGAAATAAAGCCAAGACCCCCTAAAATTAGCATTAGTCAGGGATACTCCTTTTTTGAGAGAAAACTTCAAGTCTCATGTCTAAAGATTGGCAAAGAGGTTCTTGCCATGATTCTGCGAGAAAAAGTGTTTCTTTCTGTTTTTAGGGTACACTTAGCATTTTTTTTTTAATTTTCTTTTTAATTTAATTTTTTTTTTGTAGAGACAGAGACTTACTTTATTGCCCTCGGTAGAGTGCCGTGGCGTCACACAGCTCACAGCAACCTCCAACTCCTGGGCTTATGCGATTCTCTTGCCTCAGCCTCCTGAGTAGCTGGGACTACAGGCGTCTGCCACAACGCCCGGCTCAGCACACCCCCTGGGTGAAGGGCTTGACTACAACTTGAACTTTGCTTTGGAAGTGAGAATAATGTAACCTAAAAACATATACCCTTGTATTCATTTAAAATAAAAAATATATTTAAAAAACAAATGTTAAGGGCGGTGCCTGTGGCTCAGCGAGTAGGGCACCGGCTCCATACACCGAAGGTGGCGGGTTCAAACCTGGCCTCGGCCGAACTGCAAAACAGAAAAATAGCCGGGCGTTGTGGCAGGTGCCTGTAGTCCCAGTTACACACTGTGTATATTATGTGAGATTCTGCCAAAGAAAAATTCTTTTTTATTTTTGAGTTTCAATTTGTCACTGTTGGTAGAGTGTGATTGTGTCATAACTCACAGCAACCTCAAACTCTTGGGCTCAAGTGATCCTCTTGCCTCAGCCTCCCGAGTAGCTGGGACTAGAGACACCTGCCACAGTGTCTGGCTATTTTTTATAGATGGGGTCTGGCTACGGCTTAGGCTGCTCTTGAACTCGTTATCAGGCAATCTTCCTGCCTTGGCCTCCCAGAGTGGTAGGATTACAGGTGTCAGCCACCTTACCCGGCTGAAAAAAAATTCTTTAATCATGCATGGGGGGGAATCCCCAAGGAGAAATAAATGTAGAAAACCTTGAAAATAGATGAAATTTGCTTTGCCAGGTCCCAAGGTCACAGCCCCAGGTGGGACTCAGGTAGCAAAACCAGCCTTGTTTTGAGACTTCCTTCCTGCCAGTTTAAAAATGTCACATTTCACCTTCATTATGAAAGAGTGGTGCCCAGACATTAAACCCTGTGGTGTCCTAACCAAGAAGAACAAGACTGACTTTCACATCTACCTACGTACACACTCTTGGTTCCAGTATCCTTGTTAAGGGCCAAGCTTCCTTCCCAAAGTGACTGATTCCCAGGAATCACAGCATCTTTCCAGGGAGACTCTGCCTACGATGGGAGGGTGCAAACTGAGCCTTGCAGCCTCAACAGTAATACCCTAGTGAAATGTGACATCATCCAGTTTTCATGCTCCAGGATATCCAGATACAGTAAAGAGGAGTTTCCAAAAGAAGTTTTCATGCCTGGGCTGTTAGTTTTGGTTATTTTATGAGTCGTCTGTTTGTCAGAACTCTAACTTCAACTTGGAGACAAATTACCAAGTAGACACATAAAGAGGATGAAGGAAAGAGAAAGAAGAGAGAGAGGGTAAGGAGAAGTAGGCAAAGACTTTAAGAAAGTAAACAAGGCCAGGCGTGGTGGCTCACACCTGTAAGCCTAGCACTCTGGGAGGCTGAGGCAGGTGGATTGCTTGAGCTCAGGAGTTCCAGACCAGCCTGAGCAAGAGTGAGACCCATCAGTACTAAAAAGTAGAAAAATTAGCCTCCCAGCTACATGGAAGGCTGAGAGGTGGGAGGCTCACTTGAGGTTAGGAGTTCAACACCAGCATGAACAAGAGCAAGACCCCATGTCTACAAAAAATAGAAAAATTACCGAGATGTGGTGCCACATGCTTGTAAGTCCTTGCTACTTGGGAGGCTGAGGCAGAAGGATGGCTTGAGTCCAGGAATTAGAGGTTGCTCTGAGCTATGATCATGGCCACAGTACTCTAGATGAAGCAGGCCAAATTTCCGGATCCAATGTGCCAAATCGCCAAATGGATTGGGTGCCACTGGAGATTGTCTCAAAAAAAAAAAAAAAAAAAAAAGGTAAAACAAAGGTGGGGGAATAATGTGGTTGGGTAGGAAATAATGTTCTAGAGACAACAATGGCAGAAAAGAAAGTGACATGCATGCCAGATACTTTGATCTTGCTACACAGTCAAGCAACAGTGCAGCGCAGGAAACAGTGTGTTCTGGTTTAATGCGATCAGGAGCCTCCTCTCTGGGATGAGATGCTAATTCCGTTGACTCCATTCCAAAAGGCCTTAATGAGCCAGCTCAAGACGGGAGGTTGTATCCCTATTGGTCAGTGACAGAGTATGGAACTGTCTGTTTGTTTCGGACAGTGAATAAACAGAAGCCTTCCAACATACCTAGCTTTGGAGCGCGTGATATAGCACAACAGGGTTTTCGGTAGTGAGTTTCCTTCCTAATGATGTTTTTCTTAGGCTAACAAGGCAGCCCCACAAGCGCCTGCGCAGTTGGCTCCACCAGCCCCGCTCCAAGCTCCGCCACTTTGTTTCTTGTCACGTTCATCGGCTCCGATGCTTCTTAACAGAGTAAAGCAGATAAATGCAATTACGTTCCCCTTCCACGGGGTTCCCAGACAGAGCACGGTGCTGGAGCCTGCAGTTGTCATGATGAGGTAAAATAACTGCAAAGTTCATTGAATGTGGGGTATTAGTTCCCTCCTGCTTTGCCAGTACGACAAAGTATGTCACCTAATGCCCATTTCCTGGAGGCATGAGGAATCCCCCCCCCTCAAAGGTTCTGGGTTTTGTCTTGGCCTCTGCTCTGCCTCTGACACTGTGGGCGACTTCCCTTTAACTCCCTGGTGACAGCTTTCTCAGCGGTACCTGCTTTGCTTCTCAAGGGTTTTAGGGAAAGGACTGATCTTGCCTTCAAACACTGCGTGGGGGGCATCTCTGTTTTGGGAGTTGGGCCCTAAGGAGGCCCAGCTTGGTCCTGCCCTTGCCCCCTTCCTGTACCTCCCCCCAGTGAAGCTGATGCAAACCCTTCCACCCGGTTTGGGGGATGTGGAGTCGGGCCGGGGGTCTAAATGGCAGCCGGTCTAATTGGCGATCTGGCTCCCGGATCCAGGGATTTGGCCTGCGTCCTGAGTGGTCTGCGGCCCAGACTGCGGCCAACCTCCTTCCTGGTCCAAGTGCTGTTCTGTTTCTCAGGAGGGGCTCTGCCCACGAGAACTTCGTGCAGCACAGAACCAGCCGGTGCGTTTTGGTAAATCGCAGCAGGTGGAGCAGCCACCCCCCCATTGCTTGGTGTCGTTCAGCCTCAGAAGTGAGGAAGGAGCAGATTCCAAGGAATTTGGTGTCAGACTGCGCAGGGAGGGAGAGGGGAAGGGAGTGAAACTTCAGAGGGGGCAACAGATGACAGGGTGGAGAGAGATCCACTGGGGATTCAATGAGCCTAGGGGGAGCAGACGGGATCCCGGGCTCTGAGCCCTCGGGATGTGCATTTATCTACCCTGGGCATCCTCAGAAGAGAGGTCTGGAGCAATCAGAAGGCTTAAAGTCACTTCTTTACTTTTTCTTAAAGTAATATGTATCTTTTTAAAAAAATAATATTTTAACCAATTTTGAGAATTTAATCCAGTGGCATTAATTACATTCACAATGGC
Organism: Arctocebus calabarensis; assembly: GCA_963573935.1. NCBI lineage: Eukaryota > Metazoa > Chordata > Mammalia > Primates > Lorisidae > Arctocebus > Arctocebus calabarensis. The sequence goes on from CAUYON010090729.1 coordinate 14,328, forward strand.
CACGTGGCGCCTCACCCTCCTAGCCCTCTGGGAGCTTTCGGCAGTGGATTGCTTAAGCTCAGGAGTTCGAGACCAGCCTGAGCAAATGCGAGACCTCATCTGCACTAAAAATAGAAAAAATTAGCTGGGCTTTGTGGTGGGCACCTGTAGTCCCAGCTACCAGGCAGGCTGAGATAGGAGAATCACTTGAGCCCAAGAGATTGAGGTTGCTCTGAGCTATGATGATGCCACTGTACTCTACCCAGGGCAACAGACTCTCTCTCTCTCTCTCTCTCTCTCTCCATATATATATATATATATATATATATATATGTATATATTCACATTGTTGTGCAACCATGATAATGATCTATTTCCATAACTTTTTCATTACCCTAAACAGGAAGTCAAGAGATCATTAAGCACTAACTCCTCATTCCCCCTTTCCAGCTCCTGGTAACCACTGATTTCCTTTCTATCTCTACGAATTTGCTTATTCTATGTAGTTCAACTAAGTGGAGTCACAAAATATCTGTCCTTGTGTGTTTGGGTTATGCCGCTTAGCACAGTGTCTGCAAGGTTCATCCTTATGGTGATACGTATCAGAATTTCATTCCTTCTTGTGCCTGAATAGTATTTGGCATCTCTTCTTTTTAAACCACTGGATTTCTCTTTCTTTGGACACCTTTGAAAAAAGACGACCTGATGAGATGCACGAAGCTATAAACGTAATGGGAGCCTTTGTCTTAAAAGAAAAAGACCTTGGAGTCGCTGGAGATGCAGACCCCTCAGAAGCCCAGGCTGGGACAGGCAAGTGTTGCTGCCTTCACAGATCCGTTCCTTCTTTCCAAGGAGGTCTCTGCTCCCTCAAGAACTGACCACATTTGACCTTTTCAGTTTAGCTGAACTTGGAAGAATGAACTGGCAGAGAATCAATTGTATGGACAAAGATGATTCAGTATTCATTTTAATCTTTGCCTATGACTTAAAGGAAAATAAATTTTCCTAATTTGTGGTTATTTACAGCACTGTAAACCGTGGCAAATGCCATGAAGTGCCAATAAAATTTTTTTTTTTGGAAAATCAGCCTTAAATAGCTAAACTCTCAACAGCAGCTCATAAAGTGAGGCTTGGCAGTTGTTAGGTAGTTATGGTTAAATTGACAGTCCTTTGGGGAATTAAGAGATCCAAAAAGCAGGGGTAGTTAGGACTATAGTGATAAATGGTTGGGCTTGTTGGTTGAAGAGATTTTATAACAAGCGTTTAAGCTTAACCGCCTGTGAGAAAATGAACAGGAAATCAAGGTTATCATTTCTTCACAGCTACCCCATTCATTATTGACCTCAGGGGGTCTTGTGTCAAACTAGGAAAGGCAAGACTGAGACTAGGTGAAGGAAGAAATCATTTCTAGGTAACAGGACACTGTCGGGCAAAAAAATTTCAAAGGGGAAAGACAGAAGTTTGTGAGAGAGTTGCATAAATCTTATAAAAGTACCAAAAAGAAAATAAAAAAACAAAGAGAGGGAGAGAGAAATATCAGAATAGGATTTTTTTAAGACCACAATAAAAGAAAAAAATAATAAGAAGAATACAATTCTACTTGAGACTCTTGGTGAAAGATGGTAGTGCAAAGCTATATTTACTCTATTTCCTTTGCTAGAGATTCCCACAAGGACCAACAAGGAAAAAAAAGCAGAGGGTAGAAATTCCACATTTAATGAACTTGGCATGGACTTAACCACAACATGTTAAGATTACCTGTCATACACAGCGGAATGCTGACTAACTTGAGAGATAATGTAAGAGCTGATACATCTCTAGAAGGGTTTATAGATTGCTCTAAAGTGAAACAAAATCCTAAAATAGCCAACTAATAATCCCTTACTTAGTAAGAGAAGAACTTGAGTCATGAGTAGACCACAGGAAAGGGGGTAAGTCCCAAAGGACTTACTTTAGTTTCATAACATAGAACTAGAAAGGAAAGTGGGGCTGAAAGATTTATTTTCTTCAACCAAGAAGCAGACTAGAAGTGAGAAACTGGCCTGAAGAAAGAGAGAAAATGATAATCTGCCTTGTAATTGCTGACCGGAGTGAGCTGAACAAATCTGGTTTGTAATTGCTGATCTGAGTCAGCTGAACAAAGAAGCCTGAGGGCTACCATGCTCATATTTCTTACCAAATCTTCTCTGAGTCTACATAGTGAGGTCTGAATGTTCATCTCAAAGAGGAGAAAAGTGAACATAAGATGGAAAAAAAAATGAAGAACTTGCATTGAAAGCAGTTTTCCAATAAAATAAGAAAACTTCTGAGAAATATTATTCTATACAGGCAGTCTCTGAGTGAGAAACATTTGACTTACATATAGCTCATACTTATGAATGGAGACTCTTACAGTAAGTCCCTGAGTTACAAACAATGGAGGGATGGACCATTTGCACTTCACAAATGGAGGCACGACAAGTAATAGGTTCAATGTACCTCTTCCAACTTACATATAAACTCAACTAAAGAACAAACCTACAGACCCTATCTCTTTCCTAACCCAGGGACTGCCTAAAAAGTTCTCAAAAAAGTTACAGAGGAAGTCGATTCTGAAAAGCAAGTTCGGGAGAAGACAAATGATATAACTAGAGAGAAGAGAATAATGAATGTGAACCTCCTGAGCAAGTAAAGAAATGGAAGGTAGTTTTTGAAAATAACACCGAAAGAAAACCCAGAGATATGAAAATAACATTTGGAAAACTTGACACCACCTAAAAATAAGTATGAGAGACTGACATCAGATATTCAACTAGAATTCTACTATACTCATTACTGAATGTCCTATGCTTCAGGAAGTACCCAGGTATATGACAAGTAGTGTATGAGTAAATGAATAAGGTAAAATTGTAATTTTCAGAAAAAGGACATACAAAGGGAATTTAAGGAATAATTTAGATGTAAACTTTTTTTCCTGAAATAGATCACAATTTGAAGATCCAGAAGATGCAGAATGCTCCAGAATCACCCTCAGACACACCCTGGTTAAGTTACTATACTTTTGGTATGTGTGTATGTAGGCAATAGGGGAAAGGGAGGGGAGGGGTGGGGGGAGGATGGGTAGAGGGAGGGCAATTAGTGGGAACACACCTACGGTGCATCTTAGCAGGGTACTGGCGAAACTTATTAAAGGTAGAGTATTAATGTCTTTATATAGTGATC
>CAUYON010090730.1:0-23208 GCA_963573935.1 Arctocebus calabarensis
CCTTCATGGCATTTCCTTGATCACTATATAAAGACATTAATACTCTACCTTTAATAAGTTTCGCCAGTACCCTGCTAAGATGCACCGTAAGTGTGTTCCCACTAATTGCCCTCCCTCTACCCATCCTCCCCCCACCCCTCCCCTCCTTTGTTTTAACAACATATTATATTTTCCCAATGATAAAAAACACTTTTTTTATTTGAGTTTTTTTTTTAATGCCTTTATTCTCTTTACTCTCTTAATTCTCTCCAATGGTATGTTACTATATCTACTAAAGGTAATAAATAGCCTGCAAAAGTCGGGAAAAAGTCATTGTTCAAATGTGAACTCTTGGCTCAGTGCCCATAGCACAGTGGTTATGGCACCAGCCATGGACACGGAAGCTGGAGGGTTTGAACCCAGCCCAGGCCTGCTAAACAATAATGACAACTGCAACAAAAAAATAGCCAGGCATTGTGGTGGGCACCTGTGGTCTCAGATGCTTGGGAGGCTGAGGCAGGAAAATCTCTTAAGCCCAAGACTTGCAGGTTGCTGTGAGCTGTGTGCCATTGCACTTTACCGAAGGCAACCTAGTGAGACTCTGTCTCAAAAGAAAAAAAAAATAGAAAAAGAAATGTAAAATCTTTAGAATCTAGTTAAAAGATTCTTAATATTTGTGGTTGATCCAATAAATAATAAATAAAGAATATATATTTTTAGGACAAAACACAGAAATAATCATCATTCTTTTCACCATCTAGCCTCTGATGAGCCCTTGAACTATTGTTTCTAAGTTCAAATAAGTCTTTTAGCAGCCTGTGTTACCTGGACATCAGCAGCAGTGGAGACAGTAGATTTCCCACCAGTGCATGATTCATTTGATAAAATCCACAATGACCATATGGCTGAAAGAACAGCCTCAAAATCACGCCAAGAACATATCACACCTGCTTTCCTTTCCAAAGTGCCCACCATACGCTTAACTTGGTCACATTTCAACCTGACTAGAATAAAGTTACTTTTTTAAAAAAGAAAAAAAACATGTGTACCTGTGGGGAACATTTTCAAAGGGGAAAAGTAAGCAAATCCTACTTTCAACTTCCTTCATTGCAGAAGATTGAATTTTCATGTTTACTGTTTGGTCAATAAGAAACGTGTGTTGCTCCCCCCAAACACACGAGATAATCACTTCCCTGACGATTAGGCTTCCTTTCCAGTAAATTTGTACACACAAATTAAAAATATATAATTGATCTGTAAACAGTTAATTCATTTACACAGTCTTAACTCAATATACCGAAGATATTCATTGAAGCTATTTTTCACTTAAAACTTGGACCTCTCAAGGACCTAGCCTGCCTTTACCACTCTGAAAACTGGCTACTACTCATGTTTGAATGAACAGTCACTCTCACGTTAAATTTACCCTGGGTGTATGATATCCATAGATGGTTTTTCAACAAAAATCTATGTCTCTTTTGAAGTCCTATCTGCGGGAAGCGGCTGCCCAATGTCAACAGTATAGACCAGTAGAACACGAGGTAACATTGACTGTTTCTTACAGGTGAAGTGTGACCGCCAGTAACGGTGACCCTTCCCACAAGTTCCACAGGAAAAAGAGAACCACCTGCTAAAGCATCAACTCTGAACATTTATATGGACAAGAAATAAACATGTGTGTGAAGCCACTGACATTCTGTGAGTTATTTAGGAGAGCATCTAACACCTGTCTGATAAAGAATAGTCTTACATTTATTAACATTTTCACATAATGGTCTTGAGGACAGAAAAAGACATTTCCTCTGTGCTTAAGACTAATAAAAGATTTTGATAAGTAGTTGTCACTTTTTAATCAAATTGCTAATGCTGATTATATGCAAACATTCATCACCTGGCTGTCTTTTCAGTATTTATTTTTTGGCCTGCAGGAAATGAATTCTAATCTAAAAGAAGTAAAGACTCTCTCCTTCAATACATTAATGCAACATTCTGTTCCCCATGATTAAAGGTAATTCTCTTTTATCTTTTCACTGACAAGCAGATAACATGTTAGAAGAATCAACTGAACATTCGGATGTTTGAATGTTTTCCTGTATTCCTGCTAAAAACCAAAGAAATACGCCGTTCCTCACTCCCATGACCATCTCACTATAAACTCTATGAACTGATTTCTTGAGAAATTCTCTTCAACAGATTCTTAGACTACGAAAATCTTTTCATCTGCTACACTGGGACTAGGCAGGGCAATGCCAAGGCAGGGGCTTTCCCTGGGGATAGGGTGGAAAAAAACAAGCCAGCACAAATAAAGGTCCAATCAACAGAGACCAACCAGTTAAGGTTTAAGGAAATCAATGAATGTAAAACATCTAGGTTTGGAGAACCCTAGATCTTCAGTTAAGGTTTAAGGAAATCAATGAATGTAAAACCCCAGGTTTGAAGAACACTTGTTTGCCACCAGGCTAGGCAAGTCCCACCCCACCGAGCTGTTGGGCACCCCCTTTGGGGGACCCGTCCTACGTGTTGGAAGCTTCCTCATCTTCTAATAAACTATTACTCTCTTTCTTGAGTTTGCCTGCAGGACATGAATTAATGCTTCCATTCCCAGGAGCAAGAACCCAGCCAGGAGAAGAAGAATCTGGTCTCACTGTAATTAATCTCAACATTAATGTCTGCAGTTGAAATTACACACCTTATAAAACTATAGTTTGCTGACCTACCATTGGGTGATCCTTGAAATTAGGACCGATTGGAGATGGAGAAATAATAACATAATTGACACAAGTTTAAAATTAACAATGGGTTACAGGATGGTGACAAGGGACCCAAAGAAGGTACTAGGTTAGATTCATAGATTCTTTTGCACTAAAAAACAATATGAGAGGTACATGTTTCAGTTCCCTTATTTTGATATGAATGGCTCATAAAAATATAATTCTTACAGCTGGACTTCACACACATGTCCCAGTTAGCACGGAACCCGCTGGGCAGACGCGTACGCTCTTTACAGAAATACTAAACTACCCATATTAGCTTTCAAAAGCATCTCTATTTAGACAAAAATACATATCACCTTACAGATAACACATCTGTTACCTATTATATATCTGTTTCATTTCAATTTCTTTGATGGGGTGGGGGGTTCCCTAAAGGTAGTGAAAGTAACCATGGAAAATTTCTGGCCATATTATTCTGCCTATTAAAAAATGACTGCCATTTTTAGAATTTAGGTCAGAAGCTGAAGGGTCCTAATTTCATATATTTGTTATCACGATTTTACACATTTGAAAATAACACGGGCCATGCCCCAGGGGAAGCAGGATTAAGACATAACAGCATTAGGCGAAGTTGGGTTGCATAATCAGGATTGTACACATACATATAGGAAAGGAAAATCAGGACTGAGAATCCTAAAATACTAAAATGCATGCAGAGAATCTGAACTGAATATTATGACTTAAAGTATGAAATACTTTACAGATGAATCTCAAATATTCTGGGTGGCTGTGAATCATGTTTACTTCTTTAATTTTAAGAGCTAGACTATTAAATATTAATAACCATGAAAATTAATCAGGCACATTCTTGCTCATAAATGACTTTGTGAAAACTAATAAAGGTTTTAAAATAGTCTTTAGGGTGTAGTCCAAAACAGCATGTGTCGTATATTGTACCTTGCTTATGTGCAGAGTTAGAATTTATTATTTCAGAAGGTCAAAATAATGCAATTTTGGATTTCTCTGAGACTATGGATCAATACATTTTAGTTAATCTCAACATTAAAAAATTTGGAACTCAGATCTTTTTCCATGTAAAATTGGCAAATAAGAATAGTGTTGGCTATAGTTTCCCGTTTCCTGCCTGCTGTGACTTCCTTTTTAAAGTAGCTTCCCCAGTGATAAGGCTTATCTACATAAACACTAACAAATTAGTATTATTTCCCCTTGTAAGTTAAAAAAAAAAGGAGGAATTTCTAATTTAAAAAGAAGTTTTTTGTCTTCATCTTAAGCAAGCAATTCCAAATAAGTTTACAGATAGTCAAAGAAATATACATTTTCCAAAAAAAAAGATAATAACCTTGTTACAAGAACAATGTCACATGGTTGACGTTAGATTGAATGTCCCAAACAATATCCCGAGTTATACTTCTAATCTAAATCGTATCTTTTTTTTTCTAAATCATGTCTTTATGACGTTGCATTTGTCAGTGGTTTACCTTATTCTCAACAGCCCAGATAGAAAGTGACAGTAAATTCTGTAACTATGACCTTATAGTCCCTCTCAGCAAAGATATCCCGCCATAAAACAGAGACACGGTTAGCAGATAAAACTCATGCATGAAAATTTCATCCCTTCATTTTTATTATCACAATATATACAGTAAAATATGCAAAAAGGTGAGCTAAAGAGCCACATAAATCACAAAATAGCTAAATAATAAATTTCAATACACATATAAACAAACGTGGATGTTTGCAAATGCTAATGTTTCCTTTTGCATTTCTAAAACGTGCCTTGGTTTTTGTATGAGTATTTCAGAATTCTGTTTCTTTGTTACTGTTTGTGTTATCAACTGTACGTTTTAATCTAAGTTTTTTTCCTATTTTTCTGAATATACTTTTGAAATCGTCTCCAGCATTTAAGAGGAACTCAATGGGAAAAATGTGTATGCTGTTAACTTGATCAGCGGAGCATCTAACCGCTCTGTCAGGTGCACCGCCTCTGCTGCGGGGAAGGGCACCGTCACAGCTGGAACAGAAGAGGCAACACTGGGAGAGCAAAGAGGTTAGACCAGAGCAGGAAACAAATGGACAACTGGACACACATCCCCAAATTCGTGTGTTAAAACGCGAACCTCCAATGTGACTCTTCATGTAGAACAAACCTGGAAGGAGATAATTAAACGTAAAGGCAGTTGCAAGGGTGGAGCCCTCATCCAAAATGACTGTTGTCCTTATAAGAAGGGAAAGAGACACAGAGGATGTACGAGCACAGTGACAAGGCCAGCTGGGGACGCAGTGAGAAGAGAGAGTCACCTGCGAGCCGCCTGCAAGCCACAGACAGGCTGCAGGAGAAACTAACCCTGCCACCATCTTGGACTTCCACCTTTCAGAACTGTGAGACAAAACAAATAAACAAACAAACAAAAACCCCAATACATACCTGCTGTTTAAGCCACCTAGTCTCTGGTATTTTGTCACGGCAGCGTTAGCTCACTGACATATAAAATTCAACGCTCGTCACGTGACAGGCTAACTATTCTTCTGCCATCTCTCCCTGCTCTGCCTTACAATTTAACTCCAATGTCATCAAACTCGCCATCTTCACATCTGCGTACCCACCTAGTTTTGCCCACACTAAACTCTGAGTCCAGAATGTCTTTTGACCCCTTCTTACATATAAAGTTTGAGACTTAGCTAAGTTTCCACCCTCTCAGACATTTCCCAGCCTCGTTAGATAAATTAGGAGTCTTCCACGTGGTACTTTAATCACCAGTATCAACTCTCATCCTGTTAACCTCACTCTACACAGCCTGTTTGCCTTCTCCCCCATCAGACCTTCCTGTAATCCGGGATTTCATCATGTGTAAGTCCCCGTCTGAGTGTGATTCTGGCGGAGCCATGTATGTGGGAGAAGATCTTAGATGACAACTCATTCCCTCGGTTATTCTGAGTCTGTTTGTTCTATCAAGACTGGACTTGCTCACCCTCGGCTTTCAATACTCATTCCACATATAAGCTTTTGAAAATAAAGGTCTACTGGTACCTAGAAGCTCTGCATATGAGTCAAATGTTTAAAAAGAAAAACTTGCACTTTCTTGTAACAAAGTATATGTGCTCTTTGGTTTTCCTTATAGCTTTAGTTCAAAATCAATGATCTTAAACTAGGAAGAATTGAATTGTACCCCCAGATTCTGTGTGCACGTCACTAGGTTTACATAGATATGGAAGGATAAGGAGAGCATGTGTTCTTGCATTTATTCTGACTCAAGGAGAACTGCCAGATCCTTCTAAGAAGTAGCATCATGTTTATCTCTTCAGTATCATTATGGACACCTATTTGCTATTGATACTTTGTATGAAACATCAATCTTTCTGGAACAAATTAATAGCCTTCTCTACTCCATGCATATGGGCAAAAAGTAAAAACAAAGTTTATTCTTTGAAGATCATATTCTTCGAAGATCCGAATTCTGTGATCATGATTTCCTTATTTCCTGTGGAAGTGATCCCTATTTCCTGTGGAAGTGATCCTTATTTCCTGTGGAAGTAATCCCTATTTCCTGTGGAAGTGATTCTTATTTCCTGTGGAAGTGATCCTTATTTCCTGTGGAAGTGACAGTCATAGAGAGAGATGTTTGAAGGCTTCCCAAAATACCAAAAGTGTTTATTTTACTCAATATTCCCATTTAACTGCAAGGCAGTTTCTACTTCAAATCAAAGTCTCCTGATTTTCTTGTAGATCGATGAATTTCATGTGTTCACAATATACTTTTAATTTATTTTCTATTCAGATTGAAATGGTAAATAGTTTGCGGGTGTTAGACTACTATAAGAAACAACGCTTTGCTTTCCTTCTTCTTCTGCTACAAATGAACCACACCATTTACTCATGAAATGGTGACTATGAGTTTACAAATGAACCACACCATACCTCAAAATGGCTCGCTTAGTATGTGTGTTAAAAAACAAGAGATGTTTGGACTCTAACAACTATACTCTTTTTTTTTTTTTTGGAGTTTTTGGCTGGAGCTGGGTTTGAACCCGCCACCTCTAGGATATCCGTCTGGTGCCCTACTACTATGAGCCACAGGCACTGCCGTATACCCATTTCTTTTAGAATAGTACACAGGAATTGTTTTACTGAGTTTTAAAGTTAAACTTGAACTAAGGGAATGGGAAGACGATCATTTGAGAGTTTCTCTATCGTTTCAAGATTTTTTTTTTTTTTGCTAAGACCTAATAGATAATTTTAAATATTTAAACAATTTCAACATGGAATTTACTACTTCCAGTTTGGCTAACATTGGAAAACAAACATCAAAATCCAGAACACTATTCAGATTGCAGGATTATATCAAAAATACTTATTTCCACTCATAACAATCTTTCTAGGAAGGCAGGAAACAGATTTTTCTATCATTATTATAAGTCTTCAAGCCAAGTATTTTACCTTGAAATTGCTCACAAAGGCAATTATGTATCAGGCACGCTTCTTAGATGTCAAACCAAAACACATATCTGAACCTACAGATGAAGGTTAAGTGTCCAAAGAGTAGGGGGTGGTTTCTAAAATCTTCCTAGAGGTGAGTATAACTCAGGAGTTCCAAGAGACACCTATTTTGTAAACAAGAAAATAAAACAAAACAAAGGAAAACCTCTCTATAGCTCTTAAATATCCCATTGACATTTCATTTCATTAGCAAACTTTAGCTAAGCTTCAACATTTTTTATTTAAAATAAAATAAAAATAATAAACAGAAAATATACTTTCCTTCATAATAACAAATGCTAGTCCTTCTGCTTTCAAATAAACTAATAAAACATGTTTGAATAATTAAACTTAGAAGAAAGGAATGGGGAAAAAATAATAAAGGCACAGGTAGATACTTATCCCTGGATGAATCATTTTACCAGCTTGAGCATCAGTTATATCATTAGAAGGACAAAATATTCTGCTTTTAAATAAACTAATAAAGAAAATATGTTTGAATAATTAAACTTAGAATAAAGGAATGGGGAAAAAATAATAAAGATGCAGGTACATAATTATCCCTGGATGAATCATTTTACCAGCTTGAGCACCAGTTATATCATCCGTAAAATAAAATAATTATGTTTGCTTTGACAAATCAAAATAATTTGTTATAATAAGAAAAAATGAATGGATAAAAAATATAGTCATCTACTTGTTTCTTCGTAAAATTAACCTGCATCCTAGAATTACAAATTATACATGTAAGTAAACTGAGGTCGTTACGTCTCAGAAGTTAGGACACACTTAGTGGCACGTGTGCAAATGTGTGTGTATGTTCACACACGTGTCAACACTACCGGCATATTCTTTCAAAGCCGCCACTCAAAGCGTGTTTTGAATTCATGTGCTAACCACCAAAAAAAGTTCTTCAATTATTTCTTGCAAAAAATTGGAATATGACAGACTAAAAACATCTAAGGGATGAGATATAAGTTAAGGCTTCTTTTTTTCATTTAACCTCGATATCATTTCATCATGTACTAAGCTATCAAATACACATTAGATATGCGCCTGAGAACATGACATCAGAATTATCTTTTCCTTTATACGCACGAATGTACATTCTTTCAGGTACGTGTTATGTACTTAGCAATTAGTACGTGAGCTTGCAGAAAAAAATTCCTTTCCAGGGTCCCTGGGAGTCTTTGCAGATTATGTTAATCAATGCTTTCAACTTCTACTGAAAAATTACACTGCACAGTTTCTTTCATAATTGTAATATTTTTTTAATGTCAAAAATGGGCTGTAAAATCATTTGAAGGTCTCTGTTTTCTTTAGAGGTAAACTTGGAAAATAATTCAGAATCCTATCTCCTCCAGCAGAGATTATCTACTTGAATTCCTTGGAAAGGTGAAAGGCCTTTCATGAAGACAAATTTTGCAGAAACTAATTTGCAAAATGGAATACATTTTAGTGACCCTCATTTCTAAAATGACTACAGAGAAGAAATTCCCACTGGCTGGAAGGTTTAAACAGATGAATGTTTATTAGAGATTCTAATAAGAAGACAAACATTTATGGTTTGAGGAAAGAAAAATAATAGAAAATGGAATATCTAAATAAAGTTAGATATGTGTAGTTATAGTGTATATCAAAAGCACATGGTAAAAAAAACATATATCATCTATTAGAGAAACACTCAAGGATATAATATAGTTTGTCTGCAGACTTTGATAGACTTCATGGAAAAATTCTAGAACTAAAAACAACTACTAATACATGAAACACAGAAAAAGTCAATGTTACTAATTCAGGAGATAATATTAGAATATTATCTTTATTTATTTTATTATTATTTTTTTTTTTTTGCAAAAACAAAAGGTGAAGTTTATTACAAGCCTAGGCTCAGGCCTTCAGCTCCGTCAAAATGGTGGATTGATCTGACCAGCCCCCAGAATATTATCTTTAATAAGATGTTTATATTGGTAAAGGAACACTGAAAATCTTTCATGTAATATCGATATGTTAAATTTTCTAATCAAGCAAATCCAAATCTTCAGGAGTTCATGAATATGTAATAGAAGTTATACAGGGTTTCTTAGGGGATCTGTGGTGAAGGGCTGGGATCAAAAGGACTCTACCTGGGGCAGTGCCTGTGGCTCAAGGAGTAGGGCACCAGTCCCATATACCGAAGGTGGTGGGTTCAAACCCAGCCCCGGCCAAAAAAAAAAAAAAAAAAGGACTCTACGTAATATGACATCAGTAATCTTAAGTGAAAAGCTCCCTCTCCAGATCAGTTAATTATATACTCACCTTCTAATAACTACCTCTCTTTTTTGTCTTTTCTTATTACTTGAAATATGCATTTTTTCCTCATTTTGCATTGCAGTATTCCTGTAGACTTGTGTTCTTTGCCAAACACAACTTCCTCAATAGACTAATGAGTCCAAGAAACAGCTCCAAATGTTTATTTTCTGAGGCTGATAATGCCAACAGTTATGGATACTAGCGTTTTTGGAAAGATCTCGAGTCTTTTTGAGCCAAAACATAAACACACATATTTATGTGTTGCAATCAGTCTTTATGGATGAGAAAAATATTTATTTACTTTTGCTGATGACTAATAGATGTATAGAGTCTCAGCGGACATGTGATAATTTAATACATTCATATAATTTGAAAAGATAAGATCTGTTTACTTGAGCTATCCATTACCTAAAATATTTGACTTTATGCTAGAAACCCTGAACTATTTCTCTCCTAGCTATTTTGAAATGCATAACAAGTTACTAAGACTACAGTCATCCTAGTGCTCTATTTCAGACTAGTTCTTATTTCTTCCGAAAAAAACATGTATTTGTATCCACTAATCAATATCTCATCCCCATCCCTCCACACACTTCCTCATCTCGGTAAATAAAATAAAAGTATTCTCTATCTTCCATGTGATCTACTTAAAACAAAACATATTTTGCTTTCACCATTTGGTAACACTAACTAAAAATAAATATGATTTATATAACTTCCTGCTACATCAATGATAAAAGTAAACATCTAACTTTACAGAAACCATTATCAATTAATGCATTGTTTCATATTAACAATTATTATGGTAACAGTTATATCTCAATTGCTTGGGAAATAACATTTTTCTTTTTTTTTTTTGTAGAGACAGAGACTCACTTTATCCCACTCAGTAGAGTGCAATGGTATCACAGCTCACAGCAACCTCCAACTCCTGGGTTTAGGTGATTCTCTTGCCTCAGCCTCCCGAGTAGCTGGGACTATAGGCGCCCGCCATAATGTCCGGTATTTTTTCTGTTTTGCAGTTCGGCTGAGGCAGGGTTTGAACCTGCCACCTTCGGTATATGGGGCCGGCACCTTACTCAATAAGCCACAGGCGCCTCCCGGGAAATAACATTTTTTTCTGAAATATAAACTGATCATACCATATAAGTTGAGCAAATTCAAAATATGTTACATAAAATAAGTTATGGACTATATATAGTGACATTCTTAATAATAAAGAAACAAAGAATCAATTAAATCTTGCTGTAGACAGAAATAGTATTGAGGGAGAAAAATCTAATATAACTTTAGCATAATCTGATTTCTGCCAGGCAATGAAAAACAAAATCTGAATACTACACGAGAATATATTTAATTCACTAATAAACCAAAGCTACTACAATGTGGTACAAATAAAGATCCACTCTCATTTTTATAACTGCTCAGCAAAATCTTTGATTGTGAAGATTTGTTCTGTCTAAAACTCATTATATAAAACATTAGAAATTATATAGCATTCTGTTACGTATATTCAGGTTTGATTAAGAGAGGCTAGCATGATATATTTTCTCATTTACTACTATTCAAAAGTACTTATGTGCTATAATTTCTAACTCATGACTCCTCACTGTTCCTAAATTTGTAGACTAAGTGACATCTGCTTTCTGTATTTACATATATAGTACCTTGCAGATTTCAAATTATTCCCCATTATCACCAGTAAATTCAATTTCACTGCAAGTACTTGAACATTTTTGCCTGGAAACTTATACTAATGCAGAAAGTAAAGTGCTGCACAATTTATTAAGTTTCACAACATGCCCTCATTAGCATATGTGAAAAGGATCAACAACCAGGAGCAGTGTGCATTTTTTTTTTTCTAAAATAAAATAGTGACTGGTTCAAACTTATTTCCTACTTCAGTGATTTTTACTAAAAATATAGTAGAATCTCTGTTCAGATGACCAGCCGAGGAACTGAACAAATAGGCCACATGGGAATGTCAAACAGCAGAACAGGCCGTGCAGTGACATGGGCAGGTACTTGACTTTCTTGCACAGACTTTATCAGACAATATCACGTCGAATCCACATAATCAAAACTCAGTAAAATCACACGCACGGTACCACACAAAGTCAGAACGTTTACTGTTTTCTCATGGCTGAATCATTCTTTCTGATAAAAGTCAATCTTGGTCTGTTTATTATTCTTTTTTTTTTTTTTTTGAGACAGAGTTTCACTTATTAACCCTCTGTAGAGTGCTGTAGTGTCATAGCTCACAGCAGCCTCCAATTCCTTGGGCTTAGGCGATTCTCTTGCCTCAGCCTCCTGAGTTGCTGGAACTACAGGCGCCCGCCACAGCGCCCAGCTATTTTTTTGTTGCAGTTTGTCCGGGGCTGGGATTGAACCTGCCACCCTTGGTATATGGGGCTGGCACCCAACTCACTGAGCCACAGGCACCCCTCCTGATCAATTCTTTATTTTGCAAATTTTACTGATGCATAATAATTATGCATATTTATGTGGTATGTGTGATACTTTGATACCTGCACAGAATGTGCAGTGAGTAAATCAGTCTAGCTAGTACATCCATCACTTCACACATTTTTCCTTTGTATGTACTGGGAAAATTTGAAATCTCTGCCAGCTATTTTGAAATACCCAGTAGATTATTTATTTATTTATTTATTTATTTATTTATTTTGAGACAGAGCCTCAAGCTGTCACCCTGGATAGAGTGCTGTGGCATCACAGCTCACAGCAACCTCCAATTCCTGGGCTCAAGCGAGTCTCCTGCCTCCACCTCTCAAGTAGCTGGGACCTCAGGTGCCCACCACAACGCCCCCGTCATTGTTGTTTGGCGGGCCCAGGCTGGATTCGAACCCACCAGCTCAGGTGTGCGTGGCTGGCGCCTTAGCCCAGTAGATTATTGTTAATCACAGTCACCCTACGGTGCCACTGACCACGAGAACGTAAAATCCTGGCATCTAACCACACGATTGTGCCCTCTGACCCACCATTCCTCAACTCTCTTCCCACTTCCCAACTTCTGATAACCATACTTTGAGCGATTTTGTAAGCTCGGTTTCATTAAAACCTTATTTTTGCTTAACCAACATATTTAATTATACAACTTTGGACAGATTTGAATTCTTTGCTTATTTTTCCCAATATCCTCAAAAAGTAAAGACATATTTCCTTGTAAGAAAAATGAATGTTATTGCCTTAAAAGAACAATATTTTTTTAAACCATAGTAAAATATCAAGTGCTTTTACCCAAAGAGAGCAGGGTACGAAAGTTTGTGCCATAGAAAGTTTTTTATAATCTCAGGAAAATATCTCAACGTCAATGTAATACAGTCTCTCCAGTGTATTGTGAATAACAATATTTATTTTGATTGATATGAGGATTAAGTGATTTAATTATGTAGTACAACATTGTACCTGAAAAAGTAAAGACAGTCAGAATTCTTAGAGTCGCAATCTTCCAGGAGCCCTAGAAATCTTTAAAATAGTCAAAATGAGATAGAAACTAAGGCAAAATCAAGTTACTTATTTTGCAAGTCTGATAAAAATCACTGTTGTCCAATTAATCAGAAACAGAATTTATGTTTACAATCTGTTAAGTTCTTTCCCACTGGGATTTCAGCTATTCCCCCAGAGAATTACTTCTTGCTTTTATCTCCCACTGTCTAATAAAAGTCAGAAACTCATCTCACTTTTCCTTTCCCTCCTTTTTTCTTCTTCACAATTCTTATGAATATTTTCTATAATATTTCCAGTTCTACAGAGTGTAAAATTATTTACAAAAGCTGGTGGTAGGGAAACAACTAAGGTGATCATTTTCTGTAAATAAAGAGAATGAGCTCTACGGCCGATAAATGAAACGAAAACATGACAAATTCCATATGAACTCCCCATTTAAGTCCTTTTTAGTTTTATTTTGTTGAGTTTATTTGGCAATGCATTTATTTAAGGCTCAGCGCACCAGAGTTACCATCCACACTGTCAAATGAAAAGGATCCCAGAAAATTTAAGAGTCCCAAGAAACAGCTATGCAAAATTTCTCCACACCACTGATTCATTCTTCAAAGAAAACAAAATCAATGATACATTAAAAAGATTTTTTCTCCAGGACACATAACTGATACGTTTGATTCCTCCACTATTTTTGTGTTTAGAATATCATGAGAGGACTACCCTACCCCACCCCTGCCAAAAAAGGTGTGATTAAAAATGTTTAAATAAGGTGACCTAAGCTTCTGTAGTTTTAATAATTTCATTTTTAATTTGAAGCAGGTTACATCATTTTATGTGAGAATAAAATGCATGAGCCATTGGTCAGAAAATGACTTCACAGTTTTTAGTTTGCAATGGCTCTGTGATTTGGGTTTGTTTTAGCAAGAACCGCTCTGTCACATAGAGATGTTCTTCTGTTCAAAAAGAACTCATTCATAGAAAAAGGCTGCACAAATTTAAAGCAAAAAGGATGAGTATTATGCAATGTAAAAATAAGGGGGAAAATTAAAACATGACAAATTTTCAGCAAGTAGAAATGCAAAAATTGTGTGTGAACATTCCATTCTCCCACTTCTTCATCTGATAACTTCTTTGGCTCTTAAAGTTTGTAATAATCAATAATAATATAATAATCAATGTTGACCATATTGGAAGGTAAATCTGAGAAATGTTTAGCACCATAATGCTGCTATCGCCTTGATCCTTGCTACGGTGCCAACAGGTTTTCTTCCAGTGTTTTTGCAGCAGCCGTGCTTGGTCAGTACAGTGAAAGGGACAAACACTAAGTCAGGATTATGATGCACGGAGCTTTGACCTTGTGGGCTCTCCGAAAGGAACTTCAAATTTCCATGAACCTCTTGTTCAGTATGGCTGAGATAAGCGTCCACATACTCTGCAGACAACACAAGTCCATTTACCTGTCACCCTAAGCTATCATGAAATATCTGAATCCATTATTAACATTTTTAATTTAAGAGGTTCCCCTAAAATTTTTAACACACTTGGGTTTTTTCACCTCTGTTGCCAGAGTTTTGATTCCCCTTTTTTTGCTTTTCAATCTTTCTAATAAGCTTTCCATCAATGAACTCTGTCTTGTCACTTAAAAAAGTAAAATAATAATAATAATACATTTTCATTCAGAACAAGACACACGCAACATATAATTTCTTTACCAATTAAACTAGTAGCAAGGAGTACTTGAAAGCAATTGAGTAGACATTATTAAAATGTATTCTCAGAAATGAAAGGGGACAATATATCAAAATCGGTAAGTAAATGCCCTCTGTGTACAGAAGTTCTTATTTTTCCATTGTCTTTACATTTGCCCCTATATTTAGGACTTAGAAATGAAAACGATCTTCTTTCCCTCTTGTTCCTTTTTAAAAAAATTAATGCACACACAAGCTTTAAGTAATTGCTGAAGTAATCCCTAAGCATTGCTCTATGCATGAGAAGTTCTACGCCTTTCTGTTACATAGATTCGGTGGAAGAGTTTCTGATACGAGGGATTGTTTCTGATCTGTTATAGTTCATGAGACCATGTACTAGATCTGTCAAAGGAGCAAAGGAAAAAAATCTCGATTGCAAAAACTCACACAGACACCCATGTAGATATTTCAGAACACTTCCTTGGCTATGAACATGCAAAATCTACCACTGGTGTTATTTATTCTACCACTATCGAAAGAGTTCTTAACTTCCCCGGGAACGAATACAACACAACCCAAGATCTTTCTGTAAGTTATAAAATCTCCTGCAGTGCTACTGATATAAACTGAAAAATAACTTTTCAGAAAGGTGAGAAATAATTTCTCTCTTTTTCCTTTTTTTTTTTTTGTGTGTATGTGTTCCTGTGACTCCAATATGTGAAAATGTAACATTTCTAAAATACTGCTAAAAGACTAAAGCAAAACTTACCCCTACTTTGTTCATTGAACATCTTTACTGGATAGAAAACTCTAAAGAAAACCACTTTCAATTGTCTAGATTGGTAACTCTAAGAAAATTCAAAAGGCCAGCAGCATATTTATGTCTGTGACTCCAGAAATAACTACTAATATTTCTTTAATACTGTCCCTCATGAACAGTATTAAACCACTACATTTAACTTTATTTCCAATAGTCACTTTTTAAGTTAAAAAATAGTGCATTGAGGACAAATATAAAGTAGATGAATCGCTGCATTAGGCATGTGGGAAATGCAGATTAACAGGAATTGACATGCAGAGGCTTATGGCAGTGATGGAGATACTTTAAAACTGATTTATTGTGATGGTTGTATCACTTGGGACATTTACTAAGAAAAGGTTGTACACGTATATTTCAAGTGAGTGAATTATTCAGTATAATAACTCGTTTCAATAAATTTACACAAAAATGAATGCACTGAGTGAGAAAAACCAGATACAAAACCATATAGGATATAAAACTATTTATTTAAAGTACAAAACAAAAGTAATTTAGGGTGTTGGACATCAGGGTAGGGTGGCTCCTTGGGGGAGGTGATATGGCTGATGAGGAACACCAGGGGGCGCCCCTGAGAAGCCACCCACCATCTTCAGCGCTAGTTTGATGGATGAGCGTGACTGGGAAAAAATTCAAGGAGCTGCACACAAATGACGAGTGGAATTTTCTGTAGAAATATTATACTTCCATAAGATGTTACATATACAGACACATTCCTATTCACTACTGTCTTTTTAAATTTGAAAAAAAATGGGCTATTATATGTAAAGTAAGACTGCTATACCATGAATTTTCAAATGTACGTGATAAAAAGTTGGCATAAAAAAAGTCATAAAAAGCTGGCAAAAAGGATGCCAATGCATATGATATTCAGTCTCCAACTTTTACATGAAATTCATGTTCAATTTATCAGAACACCAAGGGAAGAGTTTTGGGGGAAATAGTATCAAGGTTGCATATTGTCTGGCAATATCTAGGTTTTTAAAAAGCTGCAGTTTCCAACCCCAGGGCCATGGATTATACCTGTCCATGGCCTGTTAGCCCCAGAGGGGTAACCTAAGTGAGCGGTGCAAGCTTCGTCTTTATTCACAGCCACTCACAACTCTGGTGTCACCACCCTGCTTCCTATCAGCAGCTTTAG
The DNA here is from genome assembly GCA_963573935.1 of Arctocebus calabarensis. Classification (NCBI taxonomy): domain Eukaryota; kingdom Metazoa; phylum Chordata; class Mammalia; order Primates; family Lorisidae; genus Arctocebus; species Arctocebus calabarensis. Next base: position 16,589 of record CAUYON010090730.1, read on the forward strand.
ATTCTGGCAGGAGCATGAACCTACTATAAACTGCCCTGGGCTCCCACTGATTCTGCACTGTGGTTATCCGTATAATTATTACATTAGATAGTATAAGGGTGATGCATTTGAATTATTCTGAAACCACCCCTCCATCCCCCACCATACTTGGAAAAACTGTCTTCCATGAAACTGGTCCTTGGTACCAGACGGCTGGGGATTGCTGCTGAAAAGCATGGATATCTCACCTACAGGGAGGGCTTTTAGGGGTAAAAGGATTTGGCACCAAACAGTAGCACATTAGGAAGAGGATTTGGAGATACTAACTTGTCGTGTGTCCACAGAAGAACAACAATACACTTGTGAACAAAAAACAATGGGCAAAGCTGCTCCCTTGGTACCTCTTGGGTGTTATTTCAATTATATATCTAGTACAATGTGGATAGATTCTGTTTCTGCTAATTGTACTATCTTTCAAGGACCAACTCTTGGTATTTCCTCCAATGAAATATTCTCTAATAACACCTTGCTGAAGGGTCTTTCTTCCTTTATCCTCCACAATAAATGTAAATGAGATAAAACATAGAACATAGAGCAGATGACTCAGGTGTTTTGTAACCTGTTAAAAAACATAGTTTTATAGGCAAGAACTATTGCTGCTTTATTTAGCCATCAAAACCCAGGACAATAGTTATAGTGAGCTGCACATCACAGCTGTCAAGCATTGGTTGAGTTAACAAAAGAAATATTTCTATTAATACTCAAAGCTAACATAAAACTTCAGCTGAATTCCTAACGTAAAATATCTGAAGTTATCCAATTGGTAACAGTCATTTTCACATTTAGTTCCCAAAGTAATGTGTAATATTTTTAAAAACTCTCTGAAACAGATAACCATAAAACAAAAGGAATCAGAAACCATAAAGACGATAGAAGTAAGAAAACATTTAAGTGGCACAACAATTTGACGGAATATTCCTTTACTTGTTAACACATCAACAATTGTTTTTTGGTAAAAGTCAGCAGAAAGTCTGTCCTATAGAAATATACAATTTACTTTAGAAAAGATACTTGTATGATCAGACAGGCTTATCAATGTTTAGGTGCAATTAAAAGGGATGTAAGACCAGGTGGTTCACACCTGTAATCCCAGCACTCTGGGAGGCTGAGGCCTGTAGACAACTTGAGCTCAGGAGTTCCAGACCATTCTGAGCAAGAGTGAGACCGGATCTTTACTGAAAATAGAAAAATTAGATGGGCATCGCAGCTACATGGGAGGCTGAGGCAAGAGGATCATTTGAGCCCGAGTTTGAGGTTGCTGTGAGCTGTGATGGCACAGCACTCTACTGAAGGTGACATAGTGATACTCTGTCTCAAAAAAAAAGGATGTAGATAATGCTAAGTAAGTAAAAATACAAGATCTGGGAAGTTAAATGTATTTTGACATTTTAACAAGTCTTCTAGTAGATAACGAAATGCAGGTAAAGCATGGAATATTTGGGGGGCGGTGAACAGAGCAGCTCCAGAACACGCTTGACTTGAGAACAGATACCAGATTGGAAAGTTCTACAGGAGAAAACTGCGGAAATCAAGAGTCAAGTCCTTTTTAATCCAAGTTTCAAATTTGTTCGTACTTCAAGTATACAGTTTAATTTATTCAATGCGTATCAAACATCTACACAAATAATATTCCAAGTCTCTCCATGCCTATGACATCAGTCCAATGTATGAGGCTGAAGCAAGTTATGAAGACTTTTCAACAAGGTTCTGCAAGAATATAGGAATAATAATAACCATTTTGTACTTGGTAATAATCCATTAGAATGCTCAAAATGTTTAGACCCTGATAGCTCTTTCTAGGAGTTTAAGTGAAATATATTCATCTAAGATAATTTTTAGAAAAGATGCTTTCCATTATGACTTCAGTTCTAACATATTAATCTACTTAAACTTTCCATATCATATTAGTATAAGTTCATATCATAATTAGTAATTATTAGCATGATTTAACATATGGTGGATGGCATGACGGTGTAACTAAGTTCATTACAAAGCTGTACAAGGGAGGTTTGGCCGTCCCATCTCTTAGGGGCTTATAAAATGGAATCCAATTTCTTTCCTTTGAAACTTACAAATGTTTACTTTGGACAATAAATGTAGTACATTTAATAGATCAATGCAAGGCAGAAACTCGCTCCCATGGAGAATTAACCACAGCTATTTCAGAAAACTAACAACTCCTATGACGAACGCTCTCACAAATGGTTTACGAGGGGTTCCCGAGTATTTTTACTTTGCAGACTAGCCACCTCAAGGATGCACCCCATATAGTTCAGTGACTCCAAAGGATCCATTATAACTAATTTCCGCACTAATTTAAGATGAGGGGCTTATTTGGGAAGCCATTAATAATACCAACGAAAAGATTAAAACTGTTTCAGTGAAAACGATGAAAAGATCAAAGAGCCAGTAAAGTTGTTTCTAGTATATTTCAGATAAAAATATAATCATAGAAAAGCAGAATTTCCTCCTCACCCCACACCCAAACATTTTCAAACATATCCTATGTTCAGTTGCATGAGTGAAACAAATAAAAATAACAACTTAGTCGTAGGGTCAATCCCATGCTACTTAAGGGAAATCACTCCTGAAAGACCATTACATCACCACGTGCAAGGGAATGATTAGTATCATTTCAGGTACCACAGAATATTCTGGAAAAGTTGGCGGCAGGTCAAATATGCAACAATGAGAGAGAGAGAGAACAAAAGGCAGCCAAACTTTTATCAAATGGAATCCCTGACCTTAAAATCTTAATTCTCATTCACACCCACCTTAGCATGAGCCATCATGACAGTAACAGACAAGCGAAGCCTTCAGATTTGCCCGGAGCCCAACATCCTTCACGGACACCCCAGACGCTCAGATCACTAAAACCTGGTCTGTAACCCTTTGTATTAACAATCGATTCAGCAGTAATTTATAAAAACGAGACACAGACTCTGTGAATCCATTAATCACACACAACATTCCGCAATTTTAAGTATCAAGAAGACAAAAGGTTAAACTAAGGAAAGTTTTCCTAAGTATAAGAAAAATAACCCTTGAAATATATTATTTTTTGTTTTTAGACTTTTATATGTTTAGTTTTATAAAAGCTACAGTTTGCCCTATATTTTAAAAATTCCTTAAATAACAGAAAGAAAAGAATAAGGTGACAGTTTATAGTCAATAAGTGTCTTTGTCATTGATTTCTGAGAAAAACATGGTAATAGTGAACAAAGATTTAAGAAATATATGATATTTTGCCAACTAATCAAGAAATGTAATATAATTTAAATCTTCTACAGTACAAATCCCTATATATTGGTCTCATTAGAATCAAAATCTTTTTTTCTTATCCAGAGATATTATACAGCATCTTAAATTACATTATGGTAACATTTTAGATAGCTTAAATGTACTAAATTAATTAATGAATTTCATGCAGTAGTTACCAGATGGATTTTTTTCCCAAGCCAAATAATCCTTCATTGATAAGCTTTTGATTAATGCCTATGTAACTATGTATGGATTTTTATTATTATTATTTTTTAACTATCTATGAATTTAATTTTTATTTCTTTTTGCCCCCTATACTGTTAGAAAATAATTGTTAGCAGTAAAAGAATTTTCCTCAATTTTTTTAAAATGTTATATTGTTGAATATTGTGGAAAGTATAATTTAATCTTTCATGTAATGAACCCAGTTTATCAAAATAGCTGCACGCAGATTAGATTGTGAAATTTAATAAATACTATAATAAGTTCTAATACCTTCCAAATGCTATTTGTGTGTGCATGTGTGTGTGGTTTCACTTCTTTAAAATTAGGGGTTTTTTATGGTTAGGCTACATTGCATTTCTTTTTTTTTTTTTTATTGAATCAAGATTGCATTGCATTTCTAAGGTCAAGTTCAAGGTGTAATTAAGCCTTTCACATGGAGGTGTCCAAACACACTCAGACTGTTCTGTAAGGTGAGAGAACCTTATAGAACAATCTGCTTTTGTTATCTCATATGCCAGCACTTTGGTGATATGGAGAATAGACAGACATGAAGAAAGTATTTCAAATTGTGTTGAAATCCACAGCGCAGTTCTTGTTCTTAGCGATGTTCACCAGACATCACACAGACACAGGCTGAGGTTTTCTTACACGTGCAAAGAATATCAGAAGTCTCTTACCTTTGAGACATAATCTTATAGGCATCTGGCAGGTAACAACGGATATTCTCCATCTGGGCAGGGTCAGAGTCACAGATTTTGTCATCGGTCCTGCCATAGTTGGCACTTTCAATCATGATGACGTCTGTCCCCGGACAGCGGAGCTCTATAGGGTAACTCTCACAGGACAGCTCTCTGCGGACCACGGCCATCGGGATGGGGGCACGGCTGAAAGCTGCGGGGAGGGGGGATGAGAAGGGAACCGTCTTTACTACACAGGAAACGAAATTGCACGTGTTTGCCTTGCTTGTGTTTGGGGAAAACTCATACCAAGAAATCAGTATGACTAAGAGTCACGATTTTAATTAGAATAGAATATTTCTCATTGTCGCAACTTTACACAAACAGCAATTATTTCTTAAAAACTTTCGCTCACCCATTTTCTTCTCATCAATGGAAAGACTCTTGAGTCAAGTTGAAGACTAAATAAAAATATCACCCAGCTTATAGAGTAAGATACTTAGATAAACCTCACAGGTATTTCTTTATTTTCTTTTCTCATTTTTTAAAATAAGGAAATCATCACCAGAAAATTGTTCCTTTGTTGACCTTAAATACACTTATTGGAGGCCGGGCACAGTGGCTCACGCCTGTAAGCCCAGCACTCTGAGAGGCTGAGGCAGGTGCATCTCTTAAGCTCAGAATTTGGAGACGAGCCTTAACAAGAATGAGACCCCCATCTGTACTAAAAACAGAAAAATTAGCTGGACAACCTGGTTGGCACCTGTAGTCCCAGTTACTTGTTAGACTGAGCAGAAGGGTCACTTGAGCCCAAAAGTTTGAGATTGCCGTGAGCTGTGATGAGGCCACGGAACTCTACCCAGGGTAACAGAGTGAAACTAATTCTCCCAAATAAATAAATAAATAAACAAATACACACACTGATTTCAGTAACGCATTCTATTTCAATTGTAAAACATACTCTCATTGTTTTAAGTAATAACTAGTTATATCGGTATACTTTATGAGTTCATTATAGAAAAAATATATGCTATTTATTTACAAAAACAGTTATTTTTATGGAGAAATATTATATTTTCCTTTAGCTCCTTCTGGGCATTCTTCTCCTTCTGTCAAAAGAACCCAGATGATAATATGGAGACCTGCCTAATCTAATTTTCCCACTCCACTTCCATTTCAGGTAATTCTCCTTTTATCGTGCTATTCTGCACATGTTGTGTGATGCCCTTTCATTATCTTATCTGTGAACTTAATGATATATGATAGAGAATTTTTAATATCTGGATATCCTTCCCTTCATTTTAGTGGCTACATTTGCTACAAAGGTATATAAATTATGTAATTGATCCTACGTTCATGGACATTTAGGGATTCTTGTGTCATGATACCACAAAAAACTACACCTATCTGCGCAACTTGGCTGTAATATTTTGAAAAGAATCTAATTACCCAAACGTGTTTTATGGTATATTTCTAGAAATGAAGTTGATGAGTCGAGGGGAAAGAACATTTAAAATTTGGCAAATATCAACACACTCACAACAAAAATGGATACTTCTACCAACATTCCTTTCTTCTTCAAAATTAAATATTATTGATTCCTCTAAATTTTTTCAGTCTTACAGATGAAGAACCATATAACACCTTTATTTTAGCATTACTACTTTTCTGTACAACAGAATATATTTTCGTGTTTATTGGCCCTTTATATTTCTTACATTCGTCAATTGGTTGTTTGCATTTGTGCAAAATTTGCTGTTATAAAAGTCCTTTGTAGCGCAAGAAAGTTAAACTTGTGTCCTTTATATTTGTGGCCAATATGCTTTTCAATTTTGTTGTTTCACTTTAGATATCTGCTGAACACATATTTTTAAGTTTTATACAGAAAACTATTCTTTCATGTAAAGTTTAGCAGTTTCCCACCCCCAGACTATGAACATAACCAGTACAGTATTGGAAGAAAGTCAAATGCTTAATTGTAGTAAAAATCTCAAGCTTCTTTTACAAGCATGTAATTGAAATTCTAAATGAAGTGTTTACCAACTGTCAAATAAGATAATTTCCACAGTAAGAGAATCAGTTCCAGAGAAACGTAAGTGATAGCTTAAATTTGCTGCAATAGTTGACTCACTACTGTGCACATACATGTAAGGCGTGTATCCTCCCATCCAAATACTATCCAGGCCCGACCCTGCTTAGCTTCCGAGATCAGACAAGGTCGGGTGCGTTCAGGGTGCTGAAAAAAGCCAATAATCCCATATATCATTGGGGAAGAGGCATGAATATGAACCTTCTTTAAAGAAGACAAATGGCTAAAAAAACATATGAAAAAATGCTCATCATCCCTAATTATTAGAGAAATGCAAATCAAAACCACCCTGAGATACCATCTAACTCCAGTGAGAATGGCCCATATCA
>CAUYON010090731.1:0-17569 GCA_963573935.1 Arctocebus calabarensis
TCATTTAATAAATGATCACTAGGCTCTAATCCAACTGCTTCTAGAAAAGGTAATCTTTTATAATTTGATTCACCTAACAAAATACAAAACGGTACCAAAAAGGCTTGGAAGTACATCTTCATTTGTCAAGGGTGTTTATGATTGCTGTAAAAGGTTACATATACAATGTTTCAACATTAAAAATGGTTATTAAAACTATTTTAATTGTTGCATTGCTTTATCTGTTAATAGAAAATTTAAAGAAACTCAAAAGCAAAAGGTACTTAGAGATAGGACATAGAAAGAATTTTATGGATAAGAAATATTCAATTAAGAAGTTGTAACACAGCCTAAGCACCAAAATGAACCTCAAAAATCATGTAATCTTCTAGAAATGTGAAAAAAAAATGAGAAAATGAAAAGGTCTATGACCATCCAGAAAGACAAGGGCACAGCCAAAATTACAGCCCAGGTTTCCTAACTGTTAATGTTCTTTTCATTCTTTGACTAAAATTTTTTTCCTATTATTGCTCTGTTTGGAATTATGAGATCTATTTTAAACTAAAAATGAATTTGTTAATTTCCATGTCCATAAAGACCTTAGCATATAGATTTTTATTTCTAAAGCTTTCTAAACTAAAACTACTTAGCTTATCACACTACCCTAAAATAGGATCACTTATAATCTGAGTAGCAAGGGGCAAAAAGTTTCTTAAAACATGACTCTTTCCCCTCAATAACTTAGTAGAAGAACCAGAATAATCTTTCATTTAAACAAATAATTTTTTCCAAGAAGAATGATTACCAAAGGATTTAGTTAAATCATACCCACTACTTATAATTCACATCTTCCTATCTTTGAGGGCTGAGCACTTTTAAGTATTCACTGACTACAAACATTTGGTGGTCAAGTCTACTATACTGCTTCCAAAGATATTATCCTTTATCCTTTGCGTATACCCTACTGCAAAATAGAGGCACTCTTCAAAATACATCAAGAGAGAAATTCTCCCTATCAAGCCCTATTTATTTATTCACTGACTGTCACTATATATTAAATTAACTAAGCTCAACTCCCCTACTTCTTTTCAACTTTTACAATGTACTTATTTTTCCAGACCTTTGATGCTTTTCTACAAAAAGAGCTGAATCAAATTCAATTACCCAGATAGAAATTACCCATATGATGGCTCTAGGAACTTGCTGCCCATGTTAAGATTTGACACTAGCCCCATTCTCTCCTTCTTCTTCTTCCAGTGTCTCTAAGAATGATACACTCTCTTATTCATCTATCTCAAACTAAGAATTATATAGACTTTCACATACCAGTATTTGTTTTTAAAACATATTGTATACAAATACACATAGATTCAAAGATTACTATAGATTACCTCTAAGAAACATAATTATGGGTGATTTTCTTATTTTTGTTTTCTTATATTCCATTGGTTTCTAAAATCAGCATTTATCACTTTCATAATCACACTGACATTTTTAAAATGTAATCCTTATACAGAATAGACCTTTATTGAAGACCAAAAACTAAATACATATTCCTTTTTGCCATTAAGAAATAAAGCATGAGTTTAGAAGTTATACCAAAGAATTCCCAAATGAGGAAAAGATAAAATAGACATGACTCACACCTGTTTTTCAGTGGTTTTCTTTCTAGCTTCTGCTCTCTCTTCTATTTCTTCCAATTCATTATCCTCAGTATCAAGATCATCATCATCGTGTTCATCATCATCATCAAACTCATCTTCATCATCTAAACCCTCTTCATCATCATCTTCAATTTCAGCTCCAGAATCTTCATCGTCATCATCATCATCATCTTCTTCTTCTTCTTCATCATCTTCATCATCTATTGCATTTCCTGTTTTACCTTCCATATTAGTTAGGTCTGAAATCAAAAGTGCCTGCAAGCCATTCCGTAATTTGATGTATCTGAGAGAAAAAAATTATACAACATTTTTATCTGGCTGCTTATTACATTATACCAACACAAGTGATCAGCATAGCAGATTACAAGTGGGAAAAAATCCAAGCACACGCACACACACAGAATCAATACTATGTGTAAACTAATAAAATTGGTTGTTCTGGGAAGGGAACCACAAAAGCTAGTTAGTTTCTGTGAATAGCCAGAGGGAAACACAGGAAGAGACAATTGACTATATAACCTGTTTGTATTTTTTGAATTTTGAACTATGTAAATGTGTGCATTTACCTATAGAAGTTAAACATAAACAACAAACACACCACATTACCTCCTCTATTTTTCAGTTTGTATGTGTTTAAACATTCCTTCACACCAGAAGACTTAGCCTAAGAGAAACGTACCCCTCAATATACAGAGCAGTCATGCCAGTTTAAGTATTAAAGCAAAATCACAAAAATTTAAACTTTGTTGATTCCCTTTTCTACAATATATTTCATATTATACCAGTTATTCAAAGCTGCTGTTGTGAACTAAAGAAATGGCTACATCTTTAAGGAAACTAAATCACACAGACTAGTAGCTCTGCAGGAAGATGATTCTCACTTAGTAAAACTGTTCCAGTTTGGTGACTAGGTGCCTATTACAGATTGCTCCCACTAATACTAATTCTTTCATGTATTTATTCAATAAGCATTTATTTATCACCCTTTATGTATCAGATACCATGCTACATTAAGGATACAAAGATTAAAAACCACATACTTCTCAATCAGGTATTCACTGTCTAGTAACGACATAATCAAACTAGTTCAATATGGAATGGTAAATGTAAATAAAGGATGTATGAAAGAAGGAAGCAGTCGGGGAAGCCCTCTGACGCAAGATAAATAAAGATTTAAAGATGAAAAAAAGAGTTAACCAGGCAGAAACTGAGAAGCACAATAACTGAGAAGAGAAGGAAGGGAAACTCTGGCCCAAGACAAGAGATTGAACACAAGGATTTATCCCCTTTCTATATCAAAACAAAGGAAAAAAAAAAACATTAAGATGATAGGATCTGCTCCCTATCCCTTTGGGGACACAGGGAGTCCGGGTGGGACTTCTGGACCCCACGAAGAAGGCAAAAAGCAGTGGAGAACTGGCAAGTGGTTGCTTATGTTCGTTGGGTCTAATCCTGCCGGCAGCTGTAAGTACAACAGCAGTGAGATTGCAAACTGGAAAGGCCTCACCTATGAGCTGTTTGGGGTTTTTTTGGAATTGGCACTCAGTTGAACTACCTTGGGAGAACTTGGGCAAGAGTGCAGAGGACTTGAAGTGATGTCCAAGGCCCCAGACTGAGCCGCCGAGCCAGACAGAGCTAAGTGTTTGGCTATGGGCCGTGTGGAACCATTATGGGAGAACTGCCCCAGCAAGCTCCACCCTCAGGGTCGAAGAACAAGCATGGGGAGGGAGGAAGTAAACCAGTGACTGAGCAGCCTAAAGGCAGGGACTGAGATGCCTTGCAGCCTTAGTCCTCAGGGGCATAGAGTGACACGGTTTTGGCACACTGGATAAGAGGATAGCCACTTAAGGAGTGATCTCAGCAACAAGTGCTTTCCTGGAAAAGACTCTGCTTAGCCCAGGTTAGCAATTTATTTTTTATTTATTTATTTATTTTTTTTTTGAGACAGAGCCTCAAGCTGTTGCCCTGGGTAGAGTGCTGTGGCATCACAGCTCACAGCCACCTCCAATTCCTGGGTTCAAGTGAGTCTCCTGCCTCTGCCTCCCAAGTAACTGGGACTGCAGGCACCTGTCACAACGCCTGGCCATTTTTTGGTTGCAGCCATCATTGTTGTTTGGTGGGCCCGGACTGGATTCGAACCCGCCAGCTCAGGTGTACATGCCTGGCACCTTAGCTTGTTGAGCCACAAGTGCCGAGACTCTTTTTTTTGAGAGCCTCTCAAGCTGTCACCCTGGATAGAGTGCAGTGGCATCACAGCTCACAGCAACCTCCAATTCCTGGGCTCAAGAGAGTCTCCTGTCTCCGCCTCCCAAGCAGCTGGGACCATAGGCGCTTGCCACAACGCCCGGCCATTTTTTGGTTGCAGCCATCATTGTTGTTTGGCGGGCCCGGGCTGGACTTGAACCGGCCAGCTCAGGTGTACATGGCTGGCGCCTCAGCCCATTGCGAGCCCTTTTTTTTTTTTTTGAGACACAGTCCACACACTTTCGCCCTCAGTAGAGTGTAATGAAGTCACAGCTCACAGCAACCTCAAACTCTTGGGTAAGCGATTCTCTTGCCTCAGCCTCCCAAATAACTGGGATTACAGGTGCATGTCACAATGCCTACCAATTTTTTGTTGTTGTCATTGTTTAGCAGACCCAGGGTTAGGGTTAGCCCCACTAGCCCCAGTGCATGTGGCTGGTGCCCTAACCACTGAGTACAGGTGCCAAGCCCAAAATGGAAAGCTTTTATGTAAGGTTGTGGTTTGGGCACATTAGGTGATCTGAATGTTCCATTTTTATTGCATTTTTTGTTAATGTTGTGAGATTGAAGGTGGATATCCCATCTCATAGTATGGAATTTTGTTCAGGTTTCTCATTCCATGTTTTCCACTTCCTTCTCTGCTGTGGTTTTCTCATTTCTTTGATACTCTTCTTTCTAGTTTTCTTTATGAATTGTGTTGCTTGGGTATTCAGTTTTCTCTGTTGCTTTGCTGAGTGATTCTGTGCTACTTGCTGCTTCTCTGCAGGGCATTTCCCTTTATTTTTGGTATCTCCTCTGGTAATTAGAAAATTACTTTTTTCTTTTTTTTTGTCAAGGTCTGTTGGTGTGTAGAGATCTTGCTACACTATTCTTTACATCCTAATCTTCCTCCTGAGAGATAAGTACTTAGGGTGCTAAATTTTTTTCTTTTTTTTTTTTTTCTTGAGACAGAATCTCAAACTGTCACCCTGGGTAGAGTGCTGTGGGGTCACAGCTGACAGCAACCTCAAACTCTTGGGTGTAAGCGATTCTCTTGCCTCAGCCTCCCAAGTTGCTGGGATTATAGGTGCCTGCCACAAGGTCCAGCTATTTTTTTTTGGTTGCACTTTTCACTGTTGTTTAGCTGGCTCAGGCAGGGTTTGAACCCACCACTCTCAGTGCACGTGGATGGCACTGTAATCACTGTGCTACATGTGCCAAGCCAGGGTGTTAAAATCTTTTTTTTTTTCTTAAGAGACAGAGTTTCACTTTATCCCCCTCGGTAGAGTGTTGTGGTGTCACAGCTCACAGCAACCTGCAGCTCTCAGGCTTAGGTGATTCTCTTGATTTGGCTTCCTGAGTGTCAGTCAGAATGTCTGGCTATTTTTTGTTGCAGTTTGGCTGGGGCTGGGTTTGAACCCACTACCCTTGGTATATGGGGCTGGCGCCCTACCCCCTGAGCCATGGGTGCCTCCCATGGTGTTTAAATCTTAATGTACTCCTTTTTTTTTTTGGCAGTTTTCGCCAGGGCTAGGTTTGAACCTGCCACCTCTGGCATATGGGGCCAGCGCCCTAATCCTTTGAGCCACAGGCGCCACCTTAATGTACTGCTTTTGAAGTTATATTTGTTTGAATAGTTAAATATGCCTAATCAAATCTTGAATTTGGGATTCTTTCTGCTTCATTGATACTTTTCCTTCTGGCTTTGTTTCCTCTCTCCTGAAAGTACAACATAGTTTCTTTACTAAGGCAAGAAAAACTGAGTTCTAGCTTCTTGAGTGACTCTTATTTTTCTAGAAAGTGTACAGTACTCCTGTTCTCTTAATCTTTAGAATTCCACCAACTGATAAAGTCTATTTACCTTATTTGCTTGGTCCTAATGATTTTTTTTTTTTAATGTAGAGACAGGGTCTTACTTTATCACCCTTGGTAGAGTGCCATGGCGTCACACAGCTCACAGCAACCTCCAGTTCTTGGGCTTAGGCAATTCTCTTGCCTCACCTCCCAAGTAGCTGGGACTACAGGCGCCTCCTATAGCGCCCAGCTACTTTTTTGTTGTAGTTTGGCCGAGGCCAGGTTTAAACTGGCCACCCTCAGTATATGGGGCCGGTGCCCTGTCCACTGAGCCACAGGCACCACCCTTAATGATTCATTTTTGTTAAGGTTATAATACCAATACACCAAAGGTTGTTGAAATCCTCACTGATGATTGGCTGGGCACCTGTAGCACAGTGGTTGGTTATGGGGCCAGCCACATACACTGAGGGTGGCGGGTTCAAACCTGTCCTGGGCCAGCTAAAACAACTGCAAGAAGAAAATAACTGGGCATTGTGGTGGGCAGTAGTCCCAGCTACTTGGGAGGCTGCAACAAGAGAATTGCTTAAGCCCAAGGGTTTGAGGTTGCTGTGAGCTGTGACATTACCGCACTCTGCCAAAAGCAACATAGTGAGACTCTGTCTCAAAAAAGAAATCCTGTCTGGGCTTGACGCCTGTGGCTCAACGGGCTAAGGTGCCAGCCACGTACACCTGAGCTGGCGGGTTCGAATCCAGCCTGGGCCCGCCAAACAACAATGACGGCTGCAACCAAAAAAAAAAAAAAATGGCCGGGCGTTGTGGTGGGCGCCTGTGGTCCCAGCTACTTGGGAGGCAGAGGCAAGAGACTTGCTTGAGCCCAGGAATTGGAGGTTGCTGAGCTGTAATGCCATGGCACTCTATCCAGGGTGACAGCTTGAGGCTCTGTCTCAAAAAAAAAAAAAGAAATCCTATCTGATGCATAGAGTCAGCCTTAGAGAGAACTGTTTGGCGTATTCTCTTGAGATAAGGATGACAGCTATCTATAGCTGGCATTATTATTTTTTTTTTCTTGTAGAGACAGAGTCTCATTTTATTGCCCTTGGTAGAGAGACATGGCGTCACACAGCTCACAGCAACTTCCAGTTCCTGGGCCTGGGCGATTCTCTTGCCTCAGCCTCCCAAGTAGCTGGGACTACAGGTGCCTGCCACAACACCCAGCTATTTTTTGGTTGCAGTTGTCATTATTGCTTAGCAGGCCTGGGCTGGGTTCACCAACCCGCCACGCTAGGTGCATGTGGCCGGTGCTCTGCCAACTGAGCTATGGGCGCCCCCAAAAGTTAAGTTTTTGAAAGTCTATAAATTATATTTTACCTTTTTTTTTTTCCTTTGGTAGAGACAGAGTCTTACTCTGTTGCTCTCGGTAGAGTGCCGTGCCGTCACGCAGCTCACAGCAACCTCCAGCTCCTGGGCCTACGGAATTCTCTTGCCTCAGCCTCCCGAGTAGCTGGGCCTACAGGCGCCTGCCACAATATTTTGCCTTTGTTAAAGGTAGTTTCAAGCTCGGCGCTTGTAGATCAGCAGCTAGGACGCTGGCCACATACACCAGGGCTGGCGGGTTTGAACCCTGCCCTGGCCAGCTAGACAACAGTGACAACTGCAGCAAAAAAATAAAATAGCCAGGCATTGTGGTGAGTGCCTATAGTCCCAGCTACTTGGGTGGCTGAGGCAAGAGAATCGCCTAAGCCGAAGGGTTTGAGGTCGGTGTGAGCTGTGACACTACGGCACTCTACTGAGGGTGACATGGTGAGACTTTGTCCCCCCCCAAAAAAAGGTTGTTTTAATACCTACAGTATAATTTTAAGTAGGCGATTGTTTATTGCTATATAGAAACTGGCTTATTAATGCCCATAATTGATCATCTAGAATTGAATATAGAGATAATAATGAGTAGGCAGTTCTTCCTTCCCCTCTCCCTTTTTTTTTTGGAGATAGTCTTACTCTGTTGCCCCGGGCTAGAGTGTCATCCTCCTACCTCACAGCAGCCTCAGTCTCCTGAGTAGCTGGGACTACAAGCCCCTGCTACAACCTCTAGCTTTTTTTTTCTATTTTTAGTAGAGATGGAGTCTCACTCTGGCTCAGGCTGGTTTTTATTTTTATTTTTCTAGCTCAGGCTGGTTTTGAACTCCTAAGCTCAAGCAATCCTCTTGCCTCAGTCTCCCAGAGTGCTAGCATTACAGGTATGAGCCATCATACCCAGCCTCAGTAGGCAGTTCTTTTTTTTTTGAGACAGCCTCAAGCTGTCACCCTAAGTAGAGTGCTGTGGCATCACAGCTCATAGCAACTTCCAATTTCTGGGCTCAAGTGAGTCTCTTGCCTCTGCCTCCCAAGTAGCTGGGAGGGACTACAGGCGCCTGTCACAACGCCCGGCCATTTTTTGGTTACAGCCATCATTGTTGTTTTGCGGGCCCGGGCTGGATTCGAACCCACCAGCTAAGGTGTATGTGGCTGGCGCCTTAGCTCGTTGAGCCACAGGCGCTGAGCCGAGTAGGCAGTTCTTAAGATACTTGCATGACAGTTTCACTTAAAGTGTATTAATAAGAAAATATATAAAGTGGGATATCACAAGTATGGTATGGGGTTCCACTTTAGAAATAGCATCGGAGACCACCCTCTTCCCTCCCAGACCTGGAGGCTCTGAGGATCTTTGGTAGCAAGCTCAGGCTCCCATAAAAAGGAAAAAAAAAAAGTGAACAAACCAGCATTGGAGGCTGAAGAGCATTTATCATCTGATCCTCAGATTAATGTCTCATATTTGTAGTTTAAAGCACTTGTTACTTACTGAACCACAATTGGAATTTCTTTGTCTAAGATGCAGTTAAGCAACCTTTATAAAAGGGTATTCTTTTCATTTACTTAGCCTGCAGTACGTATTCACAATTCAAAGCTTGTATAAAATTCTATCAAATGTATGCCAGTGAATATGGAGAAAGTATTTCCTACTATACCATTCTTTCGTAAGTTCCCAAACACCTGGAAGATATAATCCAATAATATTCCTCAAGATTTCAATAATTTTTTTGTTTGTTTGTTAGAGACAGTGTTTCACTTTGTTGCCCTCGGTATAGAGTGCGGTGGCATCACAGCTCACAGCAACCTCCAGCTCTTGGGCGTAGGCAATTCTCTTGCCTCAGATTTCGGAGTAGCTGGGACTACAGGTGCCAGCCACAATGCCTGGCTATTTTTTGGTTGCAGTTTGACTGGGGCCGGGTTTGTACCCACCACCCTCAGTATATTGGGCGGGCGCCCTACTCAACTGAGCCACAGATGCTGCCCTCAATAATGTTTTATATACAGTTCCATTGCCTGATCTCCTAGCAGTTATTACTACTACTTTTTTACTCCTGAACCTCTATTAGGTAACATCTTAGAGAATTGTATATTGAG
Source organism: Arctocebus calabarensis (assembly GCA_963573935.1). Taxonomy (NCBI): domain Eukaryota; kingdom Metazoa; phylum Chordata; class Mammalia; order Primates; family Lorisidae; genus Arctocebus; species Arctocebus calabarensis. The sequence continues at coordinate 9,105 of CAUYON010090731.1, forward strand.
AGGTAAGGGCTTGAATTTGAGCATAGAAATTTAGATGAGTCTGCACTGTAGTTCTTGTCATTGTGGGCTGCTCTTAACAATTATGCAGTTTGGAAGTACAAATCCTTTTTTTTTTTTTTTTTTTGTAGAGACAGTTTCACTTTATTACCCTCAGTAGAGTGCTATGGCATCACACAGCTCACAGCAACCTCCAACTCCTGGACTTAGGAGATTATCTTGGCTCAGCCTCTGGAGTAGCTGGGACTAGAGGCGCCTCCCACAACATCTGACTATTATTTTGTTGCGATTTGGCTGGGGCTGGTTTCGAACCCGCCATCCCGGGTGTATGGGGCTGGTGCCCTACCCATTGAGCCACAGGAGCTGCCCAAGAAGTACAAATCTTTAGAGCTGAACTTAAAGCATCATAGATTTATGCTGTTCTGTAGATAATACTGATTTCAGTGGAGTTGTTTTCTGTTTCTTTATAGATAATAGTTCAATGATGGAGTATATTAACTTCTAGTCATAAATAGTATTTGAAAATTTAGATCCAGGTCCCTTTTTTTTTTTTTTTTTTTTGGTAGAGACAGATTCTCACTTTATCACCCTCGGTAGAGTGCTGTGGCGTCACACAGCTCACAGCAACCTCCAACTCCTGGGCTTAGGCGATTCCCTTGCCTCAGCCTCCCAAGTAGCTGGGACTACCGGCGCCAGCCTAATGCCCAGCTATTTTGTTTTGTTTTGTTTTTTTGAGACAGAGCCTCAAGCTGTCATCCTGGATAGAGTGCTGTAGCATCACAGCTCACAGCAACCTCCAATTCCTGGGCTCAAGCGAGTCTCTTGCCTCTGCCTCCCAAGTAGCTGGGACCACAGGTGCCTGCCACAACGCCCGGCCAATTTTTTGTTGCAGCTGTCATTGTTGTTTGGTGGGCCTGGGCTGGATTCGAACCTGCCAGCTCAGGTGTATGTGGCTGGCACCTTAGCCCGTTGAGCCACAGGCGCCGAGCCCCAGCTATTTTTTTGTTGCAGTTTGGCAGGGGCTGGGTTTGTACCTGCCCACTGAGCCACAGGTGCCTCCCCCCCAGGTCCCTTTTTAAGCAACTTTTATTTAAATAGCTTTCACATTCCATACAATTTACCCGTTTAAAGGGTACAATTAAGTGGTTTTTAATGTATTCACACAGAGTTATACATCCATCATCACAATTTAAGAACATTTTCATTACCCCAAAAGAAACCCTGTTCCCTTTATTAGTCATTTCCTATCTTTCCTCCACTTATCCCTGGCAATCAGAAATTTATAATCTATCTTTATGAATTTACCTATTCTGAACATTTTTTATAAATGGAATAATAAATATATCCCTTTAATATCTGGATATTTATATATAAAAGCTCATGAGCTCAAGCAATCCTCCCTCCTTGGCCTCCCAAAGTGCTTAGGTTATAGGCATGTAGCACAGCACCTGACCCAATTTATTTATTTATTTATTTATTTGTTTGTTTGTTTTAGAGATAGAGTCTCACTTTGTTGTCCTTGGTAGAGTGCTGTGGCGTCATAGCTCATAGCAACCTCCAACTCCTGGGTTGTCTTAGCCTCCCAAGTAGCTGGGACTATAGGTGCCTGCTACAATGCTTGGCTATTTTTTGGTTGCAGCTGTCATTGTTGTTTGGCCAGCCCAGGCTGGATTTGAACCCGCCAGCTCAGGTGTATGTGGCTGGCGCCTTAGCTGCTTGAGCCACAGGTGCCGAGCCTATTTATTTATTTTTGAGACAGAGTGTCACTATGTGGCCTTTGGTAGAGTGCTGTGGCGTGACTGCTCACATAAACCTCCAACTCTTGGGCTTAAGTGATTCTCTTGTCTCAGCCTTCCAAGCAGCTGGGTCTATAGGCGCCTGCCACAACACCCAGCTATTTGTGATTGTAGTTGTCATTGTTCAGCAGGTCTGGGCTGAGCTCGAACCCGCCCAGCCTCAGGTGTATGTGTATGTGGCTGGTGCCCTACTCACTGACCTACGGGCACCGAGCCCTATTTGTTTGTTTTTAATAGCCCATTTGCTTTTATCCTATTGCATGGATGTATTGCGTTTTGTTCATCCATTCATCAGTTGATAGATACTGAGACTTCACAGTTTGGCTTAATAATAATGCTATGAATATTCATGTACAAATTTTGTGTAGAAATATGTCTTCATTTCTCTTGGCTATGTACCTAAGAGTGGAATTGCTGGGGTATATGGAAACTACATGTTTAACATTTTGAGGAATTGCTGAACTCTTCCAAGATGTGGCTACCTCATTTTAAATTCCCATCAGGAGTATATGAGATTGCCAGTTTTTCTATATCCTCTCTACACTCACCTGTCGTTTTTATAATAAACATTCTGGTGGATATGAAGTAGTATCTCATTGTGGTTTTGATTTGTTATTTCCCTGATGGCTACTGATGTTTGAACGTCTTTTCATGTAAATCTTTGGAGAAATATCTGTTCATAGCCTTTGTCCAATTTTTTTTTTTTTTTGGAGACAGAGCCTCAAGCTGTTACCCTGGATAGAGTGCTGTGGCATCCCAGCTCACAGCAACCTCCAATTCCTGGGCTCAAGTGATTCTGCTGCCTTCGCCTCCCAAGTAGCTGGGACTACAGGTGCCCGCCACAATGCCCAGCCATTTTTGGTTGCAGCCGTCATTGTTGTTTGGCGGACCCGGACTGGATTCGAACCCGCCAGCTCAGATGTACGTGGATGGCGCCTTAGCCCGTTGAGCCACAGGCACCGAGCCCCTTTGCCCATTTTTAATTGGGTTATCTTTTTTGTCTTGAGATAGAAGAATTTCGTGGGCTTCCTTTTTTTTTGAGACAGAGCCTCAAGCTGTCACCCTGGATAGAGTGCTGTGACATCACAGCTTACAGCAACCTCTAATTCCTGGGCTCAAGCGAGTCTCCTGCCTCTTCCTCCCAAGTAGCTGGGACTACAGGTTCCCACCACAACTCCCGGCCATTTTTTGGTTGCAGTCGTCATTGTTGGTTGGCGGGCCCAGGCTGGATTCGAACCCACCAGCTCAGGTGTACGTGGCTGGCACCTTATCCCGTTGAGCCACAGGCGCCAAGCTGGGCTTCCTTTTTTTTTTAGAGACAGAGTCTCACTGTGTTGCCCTTGGTTGAGTGCCATGGCTTCACAGCTCACAGCAACCTCCAGCTCCTGGACTTAGGCAATTCTCTTGTCTCAGCCTCCCAAGTAACTGGGACTACAGGCGCCTCCCACAATGCCCGGCTATATTTTTGTTGCAGTTCGACCAGCGCCAGGTTTGAACTCACTACCCTCGGTATATGGGGCTGGTGCCCTATTCACTGAGCCACAGGCGCCGCCCATATGGGCTTCCTTTTTTCTTTCTTGAAACAAAAGTTTAATTTTGATGAGGTCTAGTTTATTTATTTTCTTGTCTTTTGTGTTTTTGGTGTTGTATCTTTTTTTTCAGCTAGGATTATGCCTATAATCCTAGCACTCTGGGAGGTTGAAGTGGGAGGAGCATTTGAGCTCAGGAGTTGGAGACCAGTCTGAGCAAGAACTAGACCCCATCTCTACTAAAAACAGAAAAATTAGCCTGGAGTTGCAGTGGGCACCTGTGGTCTCAGGTACTCAGCAGGCTGAGGCAAGAGGATAGCTTGAGCCTAGGAGTTTGAGGTTGCTATGAGCTAGGCTTTCTACCATAGCACTTTAGCCTGGGCTATTGAATGAGACTCTTGTCTCAAAAGACAAACAAAAAATAAAGTCTCACTTTGTCATCCTAGCTGGAGTATAGTGGCATTGTCATAGCTCATACTGCAACTATAATCTCCTGGGCTTAAGCGATCCTCCTACTTCAGCCTCCCTAGTAGCTGGAACTGTAGGCATGCTGCATCCTGCCTAATTTTTTTTTGATTTTTTAGTACAGAAGGCATCTCTCTTGCTCAGGCTGGTCTCAAACTCCTGAGCTCAAGTAGTCTTCCCACCTGGGGCTCCTGATTGGTGCTGTATCTAAGAAGCTTTACCTACCCCTAACTCAAAACAACTTGCTCTTATGTTTTGTTCTAAGAGTTTTTAAGTTTAGCTCTTACATTTAAATCTGTGATCCTTTTTTTTTTTTTTTTTTTTTGAGACAGAGCCTCAATCTTTCACCCTGGATAGAGTGCCATGGCATCGCAGCTCATAGCAACCTCCAATTCCTGGGCTCAAGCGAGTCTCTTGCCTCTGCCTCCCAAGTAGCTGGGACTACAGGTGCCCACCACAACGCCCGGCCATTTTTTGGTTGCAGCCGTCATTGTTGTTTGGCGGGTCCTAGGGCTGGATTTGAACCCGCCAGCTCAGGTGTACGTGGCTGGCGCCTTAGCCCGTTGAGCCACAGGCGCCGAGCCCTGTGATCCATTTTGATTTAATTTTTTTTTTTTGAGACAGAGCCTTAAGCTGCATAGAATACTGTGGCATCACAGCTCACTGCAACCTCCAATTCCTGGGCTCAAGCGAGTCTCTTGCTTCTGCCTCCCAAGTAGCTGGGACTGCAGGCGCCTGCCATAACACCTGGCCATGTTTTGGTTGCAGCGGTTACTGTTGTTTGGAGGGCCCGGGGCTGGATTCGAACCCGCCAGCTCAGGTGTACGTGGCTGGCGCCTTAGCCTGCTGAGATTTAATTTTTTGTGTATGTTAGGGAAGTGATCCAACCTCATTCTTTTGTGGGGTTTTTTTTTTGTGTGTGTGTGTGGTTTTTGGCCGGGGGCTGAGTTTGAACCCGCCACCTCTGGCATATGGGGCCGGCACCCTACTCCTTTGAGCCACAGGTGCTGCCCTCTTTTTTTTTTTTTTTTAAACATAGTCTCACTGTGTTGCCTTCAGTTGTGTGCTGTGGCGTCATAGCTTATGGCAACCTCAAACTCTTGGGTTTAAGCGATTCTCTTGCTTCAGCCTTGCACGTAACTGGGACTACAGGCATATTTTTCTTTTTGTGACAGCCTTCTTATATATAGGATAATGTCCTCAAAATTCATCAATGTTGGGCGGCGCCTGTGGCTCAGTGAGTAGGGCACTGGCCGCATATACCGAGGGTGGCGGGTTCAAACGTGGCCTAGGCCTAACTGCAACAAAAAAATAGCCGGATGTTGTGGCTGGTGCCTGTAGTCTCATTTACTCGGAAGGCTGAGACAAGAAAATCACCTAAGTCCAGGAGCTGGAGGTTGCTGTGAGCTGTGAAGCCATGGCACTCTACCAAGGGCGACAAAGTGAGACTTGTCTTAAAAAAAAAAAAAAAAAATTCATCCATGTTGTAGCATGTGTCAGAACTTCTTTTCTTTTTTTTTTTTTTTTGTAGAGACAGAGTCTCACTTTATCGCCCTCAGTAGAGTGCCGTGGTGTCACACTGCTCACAGCAACCTCCAGCTCTTGGGCTTAAGCGATTCTCTTGCCTCAGCCTCCCTAGTAACTGAGACTACAGGCGCCCGCCACAGCGCCCGGCTATTTTTTTGTTTTGCAGTTCGGTGAGGCCGGTCTTGAACCTGCCACCTTCGGTATATGGGGCCGGCGCCCTACTTGCTGAGCCACAGGAGCCGCCCTTCTTTTTAAAGGCTAAATGGGCTCAGTGCCTGTGGCTCAGCGGGCTAAGGCGCCAGCCACATACATCTGAGTTGGCGTGTTCGAATCCAGCCCGGACCCGCCAAACAACAATGATGGCTGCAACCAAAAAATGGCCAGGCGTTGCGGCGGGCGCCTGTGGTCCCAGCTACTTGGGAGGCAGAGGCAAGAGACTCGCTTGAGCCCAGGAATTGGAGGTTGCTGTGAGCTACGATGCCACAGCACTCTATCCAGGGTGACAGCTTGAGGCTCTGTCTCAAAAAAAAAAAAAAAAAGGCTAAATGATGTTCCATTGTACATTTTGCCATCCAGTTCATCAATAGACACTTGGGGTGTTTTCATGTTTTAGCCATTGTGAATAATGCTGCTATGAACATGGGTGTACAAATTATCTCTTTGAGATCCTGCTTTCAGTTCTTCTGGGTATATTCCTGGAGGTGGAATTGCTGCATCATATGTTAATTCTATCTTTAACTTTTTGAGGAACTGCCTTACTGTGTTCTACAGTGACCATACCATACAATTCCTACCCATAGTACATAAGGGTTTTGATTATTCCACATCCTTGCCAACAGTTATTATCTGTCATTTTGATAGTAGTCATCCTGATGGGTATAAGGTGGTTTTTTTGCATTTCTATGAATGATTAATTGGAAGAGGAGTGGCCATTCTGTACAGTAAAAATTTCCCAAATGATGTCAAACTCCTGGAAAATGAAATATCATTTCGGTTGCAAGAAAATCCTTGAGCATGTGAGTCTTTAGAAATGATTCAGTCTATGCAGGCACTAAGCCAGGTAGTGAAGTTCGGAAAAAATTATTTATTTATTTATAATTTTTTCTTCTTTTAGAGATTCTCACTTTGTTGCCCTCGGTAGAATGCCATGGTGTCACAGCTCACAGCAACCTGCAGCTCTTGGGCCTAGGTGATTCTCTTGCCTCAGCCTCCCAAGTGGCTGGGACTTGGGTGCCCAGGTGCCCACCACAATGCCAGGCTGTTTTTTTGTTGCAGTTTGGCTGGGGCTGGGTTCAAACCTGCCACCCTTGATATATGGGGCCAGTGCCCTACTCACTGAGCCACGGGCACTGCCCAGGAAAAATTATTGAAATGCTTCTGAGCCATCGGTTAGGAACTAAGAAAGTACTTAAAGCCATAGTAGTGTGTTTCCTAGAGATGTAAATATATAGTAAGATGATATTATAGTATTCATTTTTCAAGAAATTAGTACTCCAGAAATTTACCTTCTTTTTTTTTTTGAGAAAAAGTCTTACTCTGTTGTCCTAGGTAGAATGCTGTGGCATTGTCATAGCTCACAGCAACCTCAAACTCTTGGGCTTAAGAGATCCTCTTGTCTCAGTCTACTAAGTAGTTGCGACTATGGGCACCCACCACTACGCCCGGCTAGTTTTTTTTTTTTTAGAGACAGAGTCTCACTTTGTCGCCCTTGGTAGAGTGCTGTGGAGTCACAGCTCACAGCAACCTCCAGGTCTTGGGCTTAGGCGATTCTCTTGCTTCACCCTCCCAAGTAGCTGGGACTTCAGGTGCCCACCACAACGCCTGGGTATTTTATTGTTGCAGTTTGGCCAGGGCTGGGTTTGAACCCACCACCCTCGGTATATGGAGCTGGTGCCCTACTCACTGAGCCACAGGCACCGCCACGTCTGACTAGTTTTTAATTTTTAGCAGAACATAGAGATCTCACTCTCGGTCAGGCTGGTTTTGAACTCCTGAGCTTAGGCAATCTACTGGCCTGGGCCTTCCAGAATACTAGGATAACAGGTGTGAATCATGGCACTTGGCCTTTATTTACTTTTTTTTTTTTTTTTGAGACAGAATCTTACTTTGTTACCCTTGGGAGAGTGCTATGGTATCATAGCTCACAGTAACCTCAAACTCTTGGGCTTAAGCAATTCTTTTACCTCAGCCTCCCAAGTAGCTGGGACTACAGGCGCCTGCCACAATGCCCGGCTATTTTTTTTGAGACAGGGTCTCCTTCTTGCTCAGGCTGGTCTTGAACCTCTGAGCTCAGGCAATCCTCCCATCTCAGCCTCCCAAGTACTGGGATTAACAGGCATGAGCCACTGCGCCCAGGTGCCTGTATTTACTTTTATTATTAAAGTTAAATATGATTTTTTTTGTATATTGCAAACTTTAATTTTTTCTCCCAAACTACCATGAAATAATTCCTTAGGCAGATAAAACAAGGAAAAGATCCTTCTCCATGATTTTGATAAGTTATTGGTATTAGTGATTCTGATTTTTTATGAAAGTAATACACACATATAATTTTAAAAGTCAGGCTGGGCGCGGTGGCTCATGCCTGTAAACCCAGCACTCTGGGAGGCCAAGGTGGGTGGATTGCCTGAGCTCACAGGTTCCTGAGCAAGAGTGAGACCCCATCATTGTGGAGGACGCCTGTAGTCCCAGCTTCTTGGGAGGCTGAGACAAGAGAGTCGCTTGAGCCCAAGAGTTTGAGGTTGCTGTGAGTTGTGACGCTATGGCACACTACTGAGGGCGTCAAAGTGAAACTGGTTCAAAATAAAAAAGAAAAAAAACTTTAAAGTCAGATAGTATTAAATGACTTTTTAGCACCCTAAACATAGTTTACTTTCCAAATACCTTAAAATCTTTTAATTTGGGTGGCGCCTGTGGTTCATCAATTAGGGCACTGGCCCCGTATGCCAAAGGAGGCGGGTTCAAACCCAGCCTTGGCCAAACTGCAAAAACAGAAAAATAGCCGGGCATTGTGGTGGGCGCCTGTAGTCCCAGCTACTTGGGAGGCTGAGGCAAGAGAATTGCCTAAGCACAGGAGTTGGAGATTGCTGTGAGCTATGTGATGCCATGGCACTCCACCGAGGGCGATAAAGTGAGACTTTGTTTTGTTTTG
>CAUYON010090732.1:0-27218 GCA_963573935.1 Arctocebus calabarensis
CTTTTAGTCAATCTATGCTTTAGTATCTTTGCTACTGGATATATTATTTATGTAGCACACAAGAAACTTCTTTTAAATACTTACCAGATTAAGACCAGCATGGAAATTAAGACCAAAAGTTAAAATGTTAACTTCTTTTTCCTTCATTTGCAAACAACACATTCATCTCCAAGCCTTCCTGTAGGGTGGACATGTGGACTATTTGTTTCTAAGGATGTAGCTGAGATTGATGGTGCATGTTGAGCAAAGTGTCAGGAAACAGGAACCCTATATGCCAGCCACTTAAAATGTGAAAGATAGGCTGGGCATGGTGGTTCATGCCTGTAATCCTAGAACTCTGAGAAGCCGAAGCAGGTGGATTTCCCTGACATCAGAGGTTCCAGATGAGCCTGATCCAGAGTGAGACCCCATCTCTACAAAAAAAAAAAAATGCCAAGCATTATGGCAGGCACCTGTAGTCCCAGGTACTTGGGAGGCTGATGCAAGAGATTTGCTTAAGCACTAGAGTTTGAAGTTGCTGTGAGCTATAATGCCCCAGCACCCTACAGACGGCCACAAAGTGAGACCCTGTCTCAATAAAAGAAATAAAATGTGAAAGATATGTGCAGAAGTACAAAAATAACATAATAACAAAACACACACATTAAAGGTAATGAATAAAGATTTTTTTTTTTTTTTGAGACAGAGCCTCAAAGCTGTTGCCCTGGGTAGAGTGCTGTGGCATCACAGTTCACAGCAACCTCCAACTCCTGGTCTCAAGCTATTATCCTGCCTCCTGTAGCTGAGACTACAGGTGCCTACCACAATGCCTGGCTATTTATTTGATTACAGCCATTATTGCTGTTTGGTGGGCCCAGGCTGGATTCAAACCCTCCAACTCAGGTGTATGTGGCTGGCAACTTATCTGCTTGAGCGACAAGTACCAAGCCTGAATAAAGATTTTTAAAAAGAGCTTGGTTCTCTGATTTTATGGTTGAACCACTGAATCAGTTTGAATTGCCTACTACTGAGTCTAAGTCTCTGGAAGACACACTGGCTTACACAGACATATAAATAATGACACATTATTTTTATAATTTGACATTTCTTTATATAAAACACATTTTCAAATTTAGAGATTTATCTTCCAGAAAAAAGCTTAGTCGAACTTTTAATTATTTGGCCTAAAATACAGATTTTCATTTCCCTAGGCTTGACTCTAAATGGCCTTTGCCCATACCATTCCTTTCCTAGAAATGAGGAATTTTTGCATTCTGATTCTAGGAAAGTTGTGTGAACCCATGATATACTTTCTATTTTACTTCATTGTAGCAAGTGTTGGATTGCATAGTCTATAGCAGGAAATGATGCTCTATCTTCAAACTTACATGAAAATAAGTAAATAAGTTAATTGAGATGAGGAAGAATATTGTGCAAGAGTTTTGTATTCCTACTATGGGAATATTTTAAATAAAGAATAAAAAGGTGGGGTGGAGCAAGATGGCAGGCGAGCAACAGCTTCCTTGCGGCTGGGCATGAAATGTCATCAAGCCACACGCAATAAAGATGTTTCCAGTCCATGAACCCCTGTATCACTCTTCCTCCAGAGAAACCCTAACTGCCCCCTTCTATCATCTCCCTATTCAGCAGGAAGCAGTTAGATCGAGTCTTTGCCCCTTTTCCCTAACAGTAGTTAGAGTTTCTACTCAGAGACGGAGAATCGATGCAGGACATTTGGCGCCCTGGCCAGCTCAGTGGAGCTGGCGGACCTGCCGCCTCCTCCTTGGCGGTGTTGGTGCTGCAGCAGCCAGCTAAAGAGCCAGCAGCTGGATGACAGGTAAAGAGGGGGACCTCCAATCCCCACCAGAGGCTCCAAAAGCCAAAAAGGCTGGACAACTGCCGAGGAGACACCTGTGCCTTGGTGCCTCCTTCACTTTACACTTAGGACTAAATGTGGAACTCCCATTTCCTATGCCTAGGTCAATTTCTTGTGAATTTCCTAGGCCTCAATTCCATGAATGGACTATATCCATTCATTGATACAGTCATTCACCTTGCCCCTGGTGGAAGGGACTGTATTCATTCATTTCCTGGCCAAGGAACCCATACACCTATATATACCCTGAGACTAAAGGCCTAAAGGAGGAGACGGGGAAAGACCGGGAGAGAAATGGAGAGAGCTTCTCTCTCCCCACGTGAATTATCTCCCTCTTCTAGGAGCTTTAGTGTTTTCTGTATTCTTTTCTGTAAATAAATTCTGTCTTACCACTGGGGGGGTTGAGGGGGGAAATAATGTAATGAAGAATAATAAAATACATGTATTTATTTAAAAAAAAAGAAAAGAAATAGTCAAAGCAACCATATAAAAATAGCATTATTATTATCTTCATATTATAGATAATATAGTGGAGCTTAGTTCAGTAACTAAGTTGTGATAGCTTATAGCAGGCCAATAGTCAATTTTGATTTAAATCAACTTGGTCATGAAACTTTTCTATAACTATCTATAACTATGGTTGTAAATTTTCACTAAACAAACTTAGCCCTAGGGTTGTAAACATTATAGATAATACCTATACATCTTTGCAGGTTTTTAAAAAATATTTTTTGTTTTAATGTTCTAAATTACACTTTTATTGTTGGCTTTTTGAAAGAATTTCTAACAACATTCATATTAGGCCTGTGGAAAACTCTGCCAATTGAACATGCAGGGGGTTCTTTGTTTCCCCTCCCCTTTTTTAAGACAAATTTTTCTTGAAATATTTAGTCCTCATACATGTTAAAATATCACATATATCTCTCATCTTGTTTTAAGTGTATTTTATAAGAATTCAGCTAGAAAAATGAACCTACAAAAAAAAGTCAGTGAATTATGGCATATTTCTTTCCAAGAAATATCAACATATCTTAGAAAAAAAAAAAAAAAGGAAAATCTCTTTCCAAGGATCAACAAAGTCAAATGCTTTGTAGCCTAAAGTCATTAAAAAAAAAAAAAAAAAAAAAAGAAGGTATTTGTTTAAGAAGATAAAGGCCAAATATGGAGAACTTGCCAGTGATAAAAGTCTGGTGAAAAACAACAGATGGTCCCACAGAATTGAGGCCCATTGGAACCTACTCAACCTTTAGCATCAGCATGAAGTGGGAGATGGTTGTGAATAGATGACCCCAGGGTCTCAACAGCATTCAATGCATCAAAATCATCCAGTGTCACCAATGTTATTTACTTTTCTTCAATGTAGATTAAAGATATATTTGGGGAAGAGGCACTCTATCATGGCATTTATCAAACACAATCAATTAGGAGGGCCTGAATCATTTATAACAGTGGTTCTCAACCTTCCTAATGCTGAGATGTATTTTCATTGTTACAAAGGGTCACAACCCACAGGTTGAGAACCACTGATTTAGAAGGACACGAGCAAACATTTTTTAGAAGAAATAGACTAGAAAATATCAGGTTGCATCATCTGTTTTAGAGGCAAATAATGTGTCATGAAACTTCTGTTATAGTGAAATACACGTAAGTATGTGTTTCTTAATGTGGGTGAGCCTCCAAAAGCTTGAAAGCCACTGCTTTTCCGAACAGAAGTTGACAAAGAAGGGGAAAGTATGTTTAGGTTTTAAAATGCAAAGAGACACCTTCGTAGTGTTTGGGGGTGCATCTGGAGAATGCAAGCTTGAACCCCTCACTCCCTTGGGCTCCTGAAAAAAAAAAACCTAACTTAAAAACAGCTCCTCAGAATCTAACCTGTCTATTGTTTAACTTCTTGGAAATGGCAGGTGATCATTACCAGTTCCCTGATGTCTGAATCCCAGAAGAAATTTGTCTTTGTTTCTGTTGTTCCTGCCGTAGGAGACAGTTTGCCACCAGAAACTACCAGAAGTGGACTGACCTTTTGAATGAGGGTTAGAAAGTAGGTGCACTTGAGAGTCAAGACCAGAAAGTCTGGGGTGTGTTCTGCAGCTGCACAGCCCAGCAATCACCTGCCTACTTGGCAAAAGCAAAGCTCTATTAAATTTTGAAACAAGAGAATAATGCTGGCCTTATTCACATATTAATATGATTTATTTAAAAATCCTGATCCCGTTGCCTCGGAAAGACTTATAATGCTCTGTTTATCTCTTGGAACGCTGACAATGAGAGCTCAGATTTCCCCCTCTGGCCTTCTGGGTGATCTTTTTTGGAGCCTGTGGGAGCCCACTATACTTGCTACCCTATACATTACATAGTAACATGGAAACCTTGATTGCTGACTTAGGCTAATTTAATTAAAAATTAAAAGAATAAACTCCTGGCTTAATGAAAATTCCTCTGGATGGCCACCCAAATTTGCCGAAACCCTGAAAACTTGATTAGTCCGCTAAAAAATAGCATCGATTACTTACAATTGTCCTTGGAAGTTCAATTTTAAAATTCTTTCCTCAGGTTAAATAAAAAATCAGCTCTGACTGAAATATATACATCTGCTTCTTCTAAATTATCAACATTTCCACAGGCAGGAACTTCTCGCTTCCATTGGGGTAGATATTAACTGAATTTTGGAAGTAATTTTTCTCAGGGCATTTGGATGGAAGAGATAATTCCAAAATGCTTTGGCCCTGAGCTTTTTATACAGAGTTTTTAAAATGTGGCGAATGACAGTTTCATTCAGATCATTTGAATGTATCTTTCCTTTGTCCCTTCAGTTTCTCCATGAGGTGCTGTAATTATGAATACAGGCCCACTGCTAACTGCCTACAAGCGTCCCAAATGACATCAATCCCCAGATCATAATGCCTAGAGGATTTAGACCCCTGGGCCCATCTTCACCCAAATCTGCAGGGGCACCTTAAATTCAACCAATACAAACCTGAGCTCATCATCTTCCCCTCCTCAGACCTCTGTTCTCTAGCTAAATGTCTGCCTCGGGGAATGGTGTAAGCCTTTACTTCCCTTCTTAAGTTAGCAGGCTGGAAGTGATCTTGAGGTCTCCCTTATCATCGGCTTTCATGGTAGAGTTTTATCAGTGCTTCTTCAGAAATGTCTCTCCCGTCTGGGACCACCTAGCAAGGCCTGGCCTGTTATCTTTCACCTGGATTGCAACCCGGCCTTCCTCTTTCTGCCAGTTTCTCCCTGCTTCTGTGTTATCTTCCTAGCAAACAAACAAACATATTCCTGAAGCTCCTCCGTGTGAGTCCCCCCTGCAGGACAATCCCCATTCTCTCCCTAGGGAAGGCAAACGCCTTTCCAAATTGGCCGCTTGCTGGCTGCCCCTTTTCTCTGTCTCTCCCAAACTGGGCCTTCAGCCACACTGAACTTCCCTCCAGTCCTGCGGTTCTCAACCTGTGGGTCGCAACCCCTTTGGGGGTGGAACGACCCTTTCACAGGGGTCGCCTAAGACCACCCTGCATATCAGATATTTACATTACAATTCATAACAGTAGCAAAATGACACTTATGAAGTAGCAACAAAAATAATTTTATGGTTAGGGGTCACCACAACATGAGGAACTGTATGAAAGGACAGGGCATTAGGAAGGGTGAGAACCACTGCTCTGGGCCCTTCAGGTGAAAGGTGTTTTCATGTTCCCTGACTTTTTGGTGCTCTTTCTCTTACAATAGCCATATCCTGTGCCCCAGGAAAACACCTTTTTATTCTTCAAGACTGAACTCCAATGCTACCTCCTAGGGGAACCTTTTGCAATTAATCCACTTAGTTTGTTAGTCTGTTGCTCCATTTCTCTAATACAGCACTTTCCACATGGTGACGTAATTGATAGAATCAGGTGTACCTGCCCAAATAAACTTGATCCACCCAGGGAGGGTCAGGTTCATGGCCTGCCCAGGCAAGGTCGGACTCATGTCCCTCCTAGGAAACAGGAATGCCACCAATCCTGGTTGCCCTAACCCTTTAAATTCCCATCTGCCATAGCTCACGCGTGGATTTCTCCCTAGTCAGGAATCTCTCCCCACCTGCACTCCAGGTGGAGTAAAAGCCATTTTAATCGCATGAATTGGATCGCCATCTTCTTTTAGCCTCTCGTCTCGGAATGATTTTACCCTTGGGTCCAGGGTAAATCATTCAATAATCATCTGCTAACATGTGTGGTCATCCTCAGGGCTGGTCTTCAAATGTCAGTATCTTTTCACCCTGGTTGTAAGGTAGAGTTGCTCTTCTTGGTCTTCTTAACCAGTTCTGGACAACAAATTTAGGGCTGAAGAGATGAGCATCATTTCTAGAATGGCACGTTTACTAGCTATGCAAAGCTTTTGAGACACCTTTTTTCTTCTAGTATGGTGACTCCCAAAGGTAAAGACGGTTATTGCTTCACAAACTTAGGTTCCTGCTGACCCACAGTGAACATGTAACATGAGCAAGATCCTTTGCTAATTTTGGTCAGTGAGATATTGTGTTGTTTGTTACTGCAGCATAACCTGGCCCGTCTTTCCTGATGCAGCCTGGGTCACCCAACAGGCTCCTCATCAGGGCCACTGGATTACCTTGGTCTCCCTATTGTCTTGCACGTATGCACTTGGTAAGGGTTCAGTGAAATGTTTATTGAATGACTGCACACAGCAATGAGGTATTTATTATCACAGACATAAATAGAAAGCCATAACAAAAATGCAGTGTTTCCATATCTGTTAGAAATAATGGTCACTTGAGAAATGTACTTAAATAATCAAAACTACCCCTTTGATAAGAGTTTGCATTATGTTTTCAGTGCAGTTTTGTATTTTGGCTCTGGACCTTGCATTGCAGGGTTGTTTGTTAAAGAAAAAGTATAAAAATAACATGCTTCAATTGTAAATCTCTGTCCAGTTTGACGATTAGTCCTAATAGACCTTCAGAGATTTTTCAAACATTAGCTTTCTAGCTTTTTAGAAAACAGCTCTCAACATGGTGCACTGTCTTGATTAGGCAAAGCCCTGCTTGGGCCAAAAGGCTGTGGAGACCCAGTAAGCTCGCTTCAGAAGTCTGCCTTGTTATCTCTACAGAAGTTAAGAAACCAGTTGTTTTGAAGCAACTTGTTACTGAGGCATTTTTTCAGAGATGGGAAATGACATGAGCTGCCCTTGAGTCATCCGTTTGCTGCTGTAAGTGACCAAAACTCTGTCAGAGCCCCCCACACAAGCTAAGCACTTGCGTTTGGAGCTGCTTCCTCTGTCTTCCTGGCACAGGCTCAGCGATAGGAAATTGTGACTAATGGCAAGGAGGAAGAGCCCTCCAGGCTTATCTAGCTGGGAGAGCTTCAAGGAGCCAGAGAAAAGTAAAATATGGCTTGATTAACCGAGATAAGCTAGGAAGGAGCAAAGGGGACGGTCCTTTAAAAGGGGACAAGCACAGACAAAAGGGACTCCTGAAAGGATCCCTGGTGATTATTGTGTGTGGTTATTATTTTTTTGTGTTGGAGCATATGCAACTTGTGCTTCTCCAAACCTGTGCTCCAGGCGAGGGCTTCCAAAGCCTTTGCAAGCTATGAAACTTCTCTCAGTATGACGTCTTTCTGTAAGAACGGGCAGGAGGAGAAGCTGTAAACTTAGTGAAAGAGGAATTGGCCTTGGAATCAGGTCCACCTGACTGGCAGTCAACTTCCGGAGTCACCATCTGCCTGCTGTGAATGGGGCAAGAGGCTTCCGCTCACCTATAAAATGTGCTGCCTAGAGCAGAGTGTTGTGAAGGTTCAGCGACGTGATGCCTCTAAAGCTCTTGTATTCTCGCTAAGCATATACTAAATTCTCCAATAAGTGTCAGTGGTTATCTAGTTCTGAGATAAGCGTTAGGAAGCCCACTACATAAAAATCCTCGCTTCTCAGGACAAACAAGAGAGGAGAGGTTCAAGCCCTGGGGACTGGGGCATTAAAGGTAAAAGACTATTTCTGCGCCTACTTGGGCTTCTGTTTATATAAAGACATTGTCTCATAAGGCGACTTTTTGGTCCAGTTGCTTTGCAGTGGCAGCGGCGGCAGCAGCAGCTCAGAATTGGAAGCTTTCTGCTGACAGTAACAACCTGGTATAATTGAACAAAGCCTGCAGTCTTTGCTTTGGCAAAGCGGAGGCCCAGGAGTTGCTGTTCTTTCAAAGACTGCGTTTGAGCTTTGTCAGCTGGCTGGGCTGAAGTTTATCCTGTGTCCACCTCCCTTATCAGCCGCCCATGGCAGGCACACGCTTCTTTGCTCAGTGAATGGCAGGACTTCAGGACTCCCCGTTGACAGAGCTAATCCATCTTTCTGCTGCTTCCATCTTGAAATAACTTTAGAGCAGACTGCGGGGGAAAATGGAAGCAGTCATGACAGCTGGGAAGTTTTCCCAGGTCGGGAGAACTTCCTTCTAACAGCATTTTTCCTTATAGGAACTCCAGCAAGGAGAGATAAGCTAAGGTAGGTCGCCTGAAACATCTGTCTCATTTATGCGGGAGTGGAAGCCATTCTCCTAGGATAGCCCAGTGGGCCCCCCTCATTATTCTCTTAATATGCTGTTTTTACAGGAGGCTTCACGGCCAGCAGAGCCCCTGACAAAGTCAAGACATTCTGCATCCCTCTCAGCCTCGTGGAGCTGGAGTTGTCCACTTCACCCACTGCCATCAGAGCAGGAATGGAGTGACTGCCTGGCCCTAAGAGGAGCCCCTGGCACTGCCTCCACCTTGCCAGGCTTTTGGCAAGTCATTTCCATGTGGTCAGTCCTATGTTTCGGGGACCTATTTTCCTTTGACAATAGGAAGCAAGGAGGAGGGGAGACATGTTTCTTACCATCAGTTCTCTCTCTGGAGGTGGATTATCGTCCATATTAAACATCCCAAGTTCATGAGAAACCAAACTGTTTTAAAAGTTGACCAGAGTGGAAACTAGCCTTTCTTCCTGCTTTCTCTCCTCTTCTTCCTCACAAAGTCAGAAGTCTGGTTAGGGGGCTTCATCTATGTCACAGACGGTGTAAACAGAACCCTCTCGAATCACGCAACATACAACCTGCAAGCCAGAGGCTGTAGACTGAACTTGAGCCTCGTTTCCTACAAGACCAACGACTGTCAGCCTCCTGCCACGTTCCACATACTGATGTGTCAACACACTAGGAGGTGGTTGTAGGTAACGCGTTGTTAGTAATACGTGTAGAGTGCAAACATTTTCAAACATGTTCCTTCTTTACTGAGTTAAAAAAAGTGAAGACTATCACTAGGTCATTCTTACTGTGAGTGAGATATCCTGGCTTTGTTTTTCTTATTTAAACATTAGATAAATGGAAGAGAGAGAAGTTGGTGGGGAAAGAGCTCCAGAATGTGAATTAGATATAACCGAGCATTGTTACATGATCATTTATACTAGCCAGGGATATGAAAGTTATCAGCTACATGTGTTACCATGGAAACAGAGTCAAAGCTCACCAGACAAGGTTAGGAAATCTTAGGGCAAAGACGGTATCTTAGCAACTTTCTTAGGGACAGCACACTACCTGGCACAACTGAAATAGTCAAGCAAGAATATTGAATTTAGGCTCGGCTCAACAGGCTAAGGCGCCAGCCATATACACCTGACCTGGTGGGTTCGAATCTAGCCTGGGCCCACCAAACAACAATGATAACTGCAACCAAAGAAATGGCCGGGCGTTGTGGCGGTCACCTGTAGTCCCAGCTTTGGGATGCGGAGGCAAGAGACTCACTTGAGTGCAGGAATTGGAGGTTGCTATGAGCTGTGATGCCATAGCACTCTAACCAGAGTGACAGCTCAAGGCTCTATCTCAAAAAAAAAAGGTGGGAAGACATCGCTTAGGAGGCACTCAACCTATTCCTCCGCACTTGACTTGAATCAAATTTCTTTGCTTGATAAATACTGATCAGCATTTAAAAAATTACCTTCTGGGAATAGTGAAAATCTTTATTTTTTAAATTTAGTTATAAATGTATATGTCAGGAACATGTTATGTACTTGGAAAAAAGTAAGTGGTGGGCTTAGTCTAGATCCATTATGTATTTTTTTTTTTTTTTTGAGACAAGGTCACAAAGTCTTGCTCTGTCATTTAGGCTAGAGTACAGCTCATTGTAACCTCAAACTATGAGGCCCAAGTTTTCCTCCTGCCTCAGACTCCCGAATAGCTGGAACTACAGGTGCCCACTACCATGGCAGGCTTATTTTTCTTATTTTTATAGAGACAAGGTCTTGCTCTTCTTGTTCAGTCTGGTCTCAAACTCCTGGCCTCAAGCAATTTTCCGGCTTCGCCCTCTCAAGGTACTAGGATTGTAGGTCATAGCCACTGTGCCCAGCCCCAGATCCATTTTTTGAAATGGGAAAATCAAGGCAGTTAATTTTGCATCATATCAAAACTGAAGCTACAGAGGCATTTTCCCCTCCTAAGCTGTGTTGTGAAACCAGCCCCATCTTGACTTAAAAAAAAAATCACATTTAAGTTTTGGCGGTGCTGGAGTCCATGAGATCCTCAGAGATTGCCCACATTGACCTTCCCTTCACAGTTGGGATCCATGGAGGGCAAGTAAATTTGATCCTTGAGGAACAATGTAGACAAAAATGATCCACCTTTTGCAGCATGGGGTAGTAGAAATGTGGCTGGACTTGGAGACTGGGCAGCTTTCTATTCATATTCACATCTTGGCTCTTCTATTTGCTGTATGACCTCTGGCGAGTTCCTTAACTACATTCTCTTCATATCTAAAGCAGGGATTTAGCCTGTGGGGTTGTAAGGAGAATTACAGAGAGGACATCATCTACTATGCCGGCACTATGGTGGGGTCACAGTTATCATCCTTAAAAGGTGTTTCTGTTATGAACCTTCAAGGCCATTTCTTGCTCCTCATTAACTCAATAACCAAATTCTTTGTCAATAACCAATTCTCCATCTTTCCAATGCAGCCAATAATAGGCTACATCGCTACCTATGAACTTGCAGAAAACTTTCTGGGCTCCTTAAAGAACTGAGTGCATAGCCTTTTGAAAGGGTTGCTCAGTAGGTCTTCAGAACACAAATTAGGGCATTTTCAGGCCTTTCCCAAATGATGGGAGGACTCCTGTTCTCATGTGTGACATCCAGCATGACCCACCTACATTGCTATTTTGGTATTTTTTGAAATCTTGAAGAATGACTCAGCCTGGTCTCATTCTTCTTCATGAACCTCAACAAAGGCAGGTAACTGTAGCCTCATGTTCTAGTGAAATTTCATATTTTACCCAGGGCCACTCACCAAGTCTGCATCAGAGCCAGAAACCTAGGACTCAAAACACTACATCACGTCCCTTCCCTCCCTACCACATAAACTAAGAAAAGCTCATGAAACAGATGGCTGAAGACAAATAAATAACTCTCATGCAATTTGAGACTATGCAAAGCAAAAAAGATGCTCAAGTATGGAAGGTCATCTTTCCCTGTGCCAGTCTGGAGCTCCTACTGTATTTTCTTTCCTACTTCAACTTGGGCCTAGACTTGAAGTTGGGATTTCAATGTGAAGGTTTATGGTGAAACATCGATTTGTGTGGTTGCTTAATTGGTCAATGAGTATATAGAAAACTAAGGATTTTAGGACAGTCTTTAAGTTCTTTTCTTTAGCCACTCTTCTGCTCTGCCATGTATTGCGGCTTGTTAGGAGATGACTACTTGTTGCATTGAAGCTGTGAGACCAGGAATAATGGCAAGCTTCTCTCCCTGACTTAGTGCTGAAATGTGAACAGAACTGGTAGTCTACCATTAACTAACTACATACCTCTGGGACTCTGATCTCCTCCTTCAGTTCACTTCCCCCGCAGTCTTTCCTGTCTCAGGAAGTGGCATCACTGTCCATCCAATTGCTAGGCCACTGCCTATGGTATATATTCCCCTCTTTTCTCCCGCCATCTCACCATGTCCAATCCATCGGTAAATCTTGTTAGGTGCCCTCAGAGCTGGCAGTGGCTGGTGTGGTCATCCAGATTGTTAACATGTTAAAATCCTTCCAGACTAGTTTGCAATCTTCTTCTGTGAGTCTCCACTCCCATCTCAGCACCCTAGTCCCTCTGCCAAGCCCTGACCTTCTATCCTCTGCTACAGTCTAATAACCAAGTGGTTAATTCCTTGCCCAGGAAGAATCTAATCTTTCTGAGCCTTGTTGTCTTCATTCACTGTAGGTGGGGACAATTATGACATGTTTAGCTTTACTGTGAGGGTAAATAAGACAATATGTTTAAGGTTGTGCACTTAAAAGACCTGACCTGCCCCAGACGTACACTCCAGAAATATGAGTTCATTTCCCTTCTGCTTTGATTGATATGGTGCAGTAGTGGGAAGAGCATGGACTTTGGAGATAGGTAGACATGGGCACAAATCTAACTTCACCTTTTAACCTGTGTGATCTGGAAAATTAGCCAACATCTTTGAACCTCTGTTTTCTTGTCTGTAAAATAGAAATAAAGAATGTCTAGTGCTGTAGGCATAGAGGGTACCTGTCTTCCTTAAATCAATTCCCTTTGGCTAATTGAGTTTGCATTAGTAGATGGCTTTAAATGTAGAAATATAACAAATATCAGAAAAGGTCTACAAACAATGAGATAACACCCCATATCTTAAGAATGGTGAAAAATCCCAAACACTGACAACACCAAATGCTGGCAAGAATGTGAAACAATAGGAACTCTCATTGATTGCTGGTGGGGATGCAAAATGGAATAGCCACTTTGGAAAACAGTTTGGTGTTCTTTTAAAAACTGAACATACTCTTATCGTAGGATCCATAGTATTCACCCAAATGGGCAGAAAATTTATATCCACACAAAAACTGGTAGGTGGTTGTCTATAGCAACTTTATTCATGATTGTCAAAACTGAGAGGCAACCAAGATGTCCTTCAGTAGGTGAGTGGACAGACTGTGATACATCTAGACAATGGAATATTGTTCATCTCTAAAAGGAAATGAGATATCAAGCCATGAAAAGACATGGGG
This sequence comes from Arctocebus calabarensis, assembly GCA_963573935.1. NCBI lineage: Eukaryota > Metazoa > Chordata > Mammalia > Primates > Lorisidae > Arctocebus > Arctocebus calabarensis. The sequence continues at coordinate 12,877 of CAUYON010090732.1, forward strand.
AAACTGAAATGTATATTGCTTAGAAAAAGAAGCTGATCTGAAAAGGCTGTATGGCTGTATGAAATTCCAGAAAGGGCAAAACTGTAGAGATGATAAAAAGATCACTCGTTGCTGGGGGACAGGAGGGGAAAAGGAATGAATAGTCAAAGCACAGAGAATTTCTAAGGCAGTGAAATTATTCTGTTTTATAGTGCAATGGTGGATATATGTCATTATATATTAGTCAAAATCCATAGAATGTACAACCCCGAGAGTGAACCCTAATATCAACTATGGACTTTGGGAGGTGATGTGTCGCTGTAGGCTTATCAGTCTTAACATATGTACCTCTCTGGAATGGGATGTCGGTTGTAGAGAGGCTTTGCATGTATGGGGGAAAGGAGTACATGAAAACTTTCTGTACATTCTGTTCAGTTTTGATGTCAACCTAAAATTGCTCTAAAAGCCTATTTTTTTAAAGTCTAAAATCAGAATTTTTCTAATTCAAATTGTCCTCTCTCCTAAGAATTACCTTAGATAATTGTAGCTTTTTGATATGAAATGGGAGGATGCGAGATGTCCCTGGATAGTAATTCCCTCCTTCCATGCCCTGGTATTATAATTCATTTTCCTCTGGTAAACCTTGAGTGAACTTGGCCTTGTAGATATATACAGGTTTTCTTACCTGTGGTTAAGGCAGATAGTGAATGAAAGGAAGCACCAGGCTGTGATAGTTTGTTCTAGGGCAGAACCGCCAAAAGAGAATCCGCTTTACCACCCAAATATTTTCCACCTAGAGACGTGCTGCAAGGTGGAGCCTGTTGACGTGTTGGTAGTGTTTGCTTCTCTGATTATCTTGACTCAAAAACTACAGGATGACCCATGTTTTCTGTATCCTCTAGTTTGAGTCAAGATAACAACCATTGTAAAGAGTTTCATCTGGGCCTATGAGAATGAATAGCCAAATCATTTGTGAAATGAGACAGGCTATAAATATATCCCTACGTGAACAAGCAAGTAAGCAACCCGCATTCCTGTTGATTACCTCTTATCACTCATTTTATGGGGTAATCTCATTGCTAGATAGAAAAGTTGAGAAGCCACAAGTCCACTAACAGCTGAAATGGGGATGTGGGGAGTTTGCCTGTGAACTTGAGGCTTGCTCATCTGTTCCTTATACCTGCCTCTTCCTACACACACATGCTGGCCCCTGAGCCCCAGGATAGTTGGGAAAGGGACAGTGGGAGAGGGCATACCTGTGTCCCTGCCCCTTCTGTATATCCAGACCACTTAGTTCCTGGAGTGTTCCTTACCAACTAATGAAACCATGAGCAATTAAGAAGGAAAAAGTGTATTGATACCACCACGGTTAGTTCTTAGAGGTGCTCCAAGTGTTCTCATGGTGAATATTTCATGTGCTTGTCGAGTAAATTCAAGAAAAGTATTCTAACATCTGCACTGTCCATAGGGGACACCCTGTGCTCTCAGAACCTACTTGCTACATTTGGGTTCTCAGGCAGAGAAACATCTGTGAATCAATGATAACCCCAGCCCTGGCCATTTTTCTTGCACTCACTGAGTACCCCAGTAAATGTGGGAACTTGTATCAGCCCAAATCCTTCTCTAACACTTGGAGTTTTAGAAACCGTACAAATACCCTCCTCCCAAATGCCTGGTGCCCACTTGGCTTGGCATCACTGATCTCTAAGGAAACCAGGTTTTCCAGAGAAATTCATCCAGGCTTTGTTTTGAATGCACTAAGAACATGGGACCTGTATAAAAATGAAAGTTGCCCCCTTTTTCCACAGGAAATCAGGTCTTCTGAAATTTGAGCTTCTTCGTTTGTGTTGGCACTGAGTTTTGGGTGAAGGTTCAGCTAGATTCTTGTTTTCCTTAAAATGTTCCTATCCATAGATATCCTGGCTAATGAAGTCCAGCCACGTGATCCAAGTTGGCAGATGTTTCGCTGAAGTCACTAAGAGTTTGGCATGAATACGAATTGAAGAAGGATTTAGGATTAACTTCCTTGGTCCCAAAAGGTGAACTACGTTTTCGAGACCCTTGTTTAAAGGATTTGCATCCAAATTGCCATCCACCATCTGGATATTTGACAAAAAAGAATTTAGGTATTTTTTAAGGTCTCCCCTTAGTCCACTTCTAAACCCACATAAAAGCAGTTTGGGACTGGTCAGAGGCCCACAGAAAGAAATAGGAGATGGAGATTCTTGGATAAAAATTTTTCCTTTTTTATGGAGATAATTGGCAATAATACTGACTTTCAGCATAGACTCCATAGCCTTTATCTTGATCAGAAAACATTTTGGATAAGGAGATGGGGTGGAGTGGGCTCTCTGACTGCAGTAACTCCAGCGTGGGGACCCTGAATAAGACATTCATTGGCAGAAAAGCAGTGGTTACTGAAAATGGCTGGAGGGAGGGTGGGGAGGCCGGGAGTTGAGCGGCACTTGGGTTCTTTCCTCCTCAGGAGAGCTATTTTTTGCTTTACATGCAAAGAATGGCTTTGTACAGCCAACTTGGTCTTGATCGTATTTACATTTAAAAAAATCGAACATTTATTTCATGCCGGGTTCTTTTTTTCTTCCTTTGCCAGTCAGAGGGTCCTAGGCAAATCAATAAACAAAGACCCTGCTCTGTTTTCACTTTGTGGCCGGAGATTTGTATTGGTAACCCTTCCATGTCTGGATTAGCGCTTTCTGCGGGGACTGAGATTCGCTGCCTTGGTCAGATGGGCTGTGAGCGACATACTGGTTATGCCAGAGACCTGGAGCCCCACAGCACAGGGGCAGGACACACAAGGCCTCCAGCCTCTTGGGTTCTGTGGCAGACGGTAAACAGAGGAGAAAGAAGAAAACACTCGTCTTTGGCCTCTGCAGCAATCAGCAGAAGCCCTGAAGCATGTGATTTGTTTACTCTCATCTTAGCACAGCCAACAGCCCACATTATGGTTGTTCATTCAATTAACCAAAATGCCTTTCGAAACTGCAGCTCTGATACTTGACTCCAATGGTTCATGATATGGAATTCCATAGAGGGCTTCCATGCTGGAGGGCAAAAAATATTTTCTGTATTTTTTTTTCTTTTCCTAAATTTACCTGCCATGAACTCAGACTGAACTTTTGTTCTCTTATTTGGAGACAACATGAAAAATAAGGGAAAAACATAAGTATTACAAAGGCATTCCCTTAATCAATGTGGAACTGGCCAGCTCTCTCCCTTGTAAAGTTCCCAGCAGTGAGTTTGACAGTAGTTCATCATTTGTAAAACCCAAGTATGTAAATTCTTTAATTTTCCTTCCTTTGGTCTAAGCCATAGTAGTTGAGGTAGGGGAGAATGAGGACTTTGGTGTTAGACAGCCCTGCATTTGGATACTTCTTCCAGCCTTCATACAAGTTATATAACTTCTCTAAGTCCTGTTTTCTCATTTGTATAATGTGGATGATGAGAGTTCATAGAGATAATCTCTATAAAGAGCTTGCCATAGCACAGGCTTAAATGAATGGTACTCATCTCTGGTTTCACTGTTCAAACTCAGAAGCTGTGGTGACAGGCTTCCTCAGAGTAAGAGGGCCTGTGTCACTGGTTGCAGTGATTCTTCACTCTTTTGAGGGGTTCTGGAATAATCTTTAGAGGATGATCAGCAACATATCAGCCACACATAACATATGAATTTGTGTGTGCGTGCAAACATATCCAACATGCTCCACCAAAAGCCTCCCTCCCAAAATGAAAAGAAATTAAATTGAATTAAGTAGCTCTTTCTTTTTGCCAAACATACACTGTTGCTTAAATTGGACACAGCTCATTATTTTGAGTACATGCATGTTTGAGAAAGTATAAAATAGAAAAAATGTTGAACTCATCAAGAAGTTTATAAGTCTAGGTTCAGCCATTTACTTGCTGTATATTTGGCTAAATTATTTAACTACCTTAGCTAGCTGGGAAACTATGTGGGTATCCATGAATACCTAGTATGATAATGAGGATTTACAATAGGCCAGGCACTGTTCTAAACTTATTAACAAACACCTAAATGCAATCCCAGGGGTCTACTATTCTTAGCTCCACTTTATAGATGGAACAACCGATGCTCAGCAAGACTAAGTATATTGCACAATTTACACAGAGGCAAAGTGGTAGAATCAAAATCTGAAACCCAGACTCTGACTCAAAGTCCATTATTTTAGGCACTCTATCATTCTACCTTCAGTGGTGATGCAAAGATCTGTGGGCAATAGGCCTGAACGTGAGCCCAGTACCATCCTTTTTATCAATGTGATCTGTGTGAGATTTCCACCTACAAATCTCAGATAAGGAGCCCACAGTGACTCGAGTGTAATAAAAACATGTGATAGAAACTATGTGAAAGGACCAAATTAGAGTGAAATCATATCTCATAAATAAGTCAAAGTCTGGCACTGCGTTCTGTGCAAACTCCGGTGGGCACTCCACACGTTGCAATGACTAGTCTTTCCTGCCCTGTGCCAATCCGATTTCAATGGACTTTTTTCTTTCTTGTTGACTGTACAAAATTGAGGTCCTGCCATTAAACACAAGCAATAGAGGCCAAGTGGGCTGTGCACATTTTGGCTGAATGAGAACCACTTCTTGCTGGTGGGAGCCTTCAGCCATGTCTCACTTTCAGATTGTTACAAGAATCAAATAAGAAGCTGATTGAAAACATTTAACACCCATCTATACACACCACCACATTACGTTGGGGGCATTCATGTGCTCACTTTGATCAGTATTTGAGATCCTCTGTGTTCAGCCACGTTTGTTCACAATCACTAGGATTCCTTCCACTGGTTTGTATTCATTTGCTTACTTTTCTGACTCTAGTTTTCTTTCTATCCTATAAATGTAGTATTCAACAAGATTTAAGGCATTCTTTCTTACCTTGTCATTCTTCTGCAACATGATTTTCAGATCTCACACCCTGCCAAAACTACCATTCATTCTGTTCAGTGTGACTGTGATGAGCTTTTAGGGAGGGTCCCGTGCACGCCAGGTTCTATCTTTGCTGTAGGCCTCCCCGCCAGGGGATGGAAATCATACCATCTCTCCCTCTCAGCCAGTTGAAATCTGAGCTGGTCATCTCTGTTCCCTTTGGGGAGTTTCTTCCTGACATCCCTGTTTCTGTTGCTGGCAGCAGTTTCTCCCTGTCAGATGAGCCTGACACCTCCGTAATATCATCAGAACCTCCTCTTTCCTGTTCCCCACGCCTGAAGAGGCACTGGTTCCTGACTTCTATAATCTTTCTGCTTCTTTTGCTTCCAAACTAAGGCAGGATTCCCCAATCCATTTCTGGCCTCCCGTGCTTCTCAAGTTTCATTAGGACATGCATGTTTCTGAGATTAATTTTCCTTAAAAGTTCTTTGCACTGTTTCCAAGATAAATCGAAATGCAGTCTGGCCACAACCTAATGATCCAGTGTTATTGTTATCTCTGTTTCTACAGGAATACTTTGCCTCAATCATACAGTTGTGTTTCTTACTGTTTCTCCTTTTCTATTCCTGAATACTCCATATTTATTATAGACATGGCAGTTCTCCCCAAATTAATCTGTACATTTAATAGAGTTGCAATTGAAATTTAAATGAATTTTTAGAACTTCTACAATGTAACTGAAGGAATAGATGAACATGAATAGTCAAAATACATTAAAAGTAAGGAATTACAGAGAAAACATACTAATGAATATTAAACTGCAACATTGTTATATTCAAATAAATATGCGGATGCTATATCAGAATAGATAGAACAATGAAATAGAATAGATAGCCCCCAATGCAAAGATACATTTATTTTTAGTATGTGAAGAAGATAGGATATTTAAAAAAACGTGAAATGATGGTTTATTCAATAAATGATGCTAGAGTAATTTTATTTAAAAAAATGAAGTTAATCCTTTACCTCTCATCACATCCTAAAACAAATCCCAGAAAGATCAAAAACTGAAAAGATAAAAAATACCAAAAAGCACCAAAAGAATCCTGAGCTAACTACTTAGAGAATAGGGGTACATGGAAGTCTTTTTAGGCATAACTTTAGGCATAAATCATAAAAAAATTGGATATGTAACAAAATAAATATTAAATTATGCATCCAAAGATATCACAAACAGAATGGAAAAGCAAATGGCAAAGCTGAGAAAAGCATTTGTAACATAAAACAAACAGGAGATTAATATCTTGTAAATATAATCTGATATCTTATTAATATCTATGTAAAAAGTCACTGCAAGCCTATAAAAAAAAATAAACACTACAGTCAAAACAAAGGGGTAAAGGCTATAAATAGCCAATTCATGAAGAAATATAAATGGTCAATAAAATATGAAAATACATTATTAATCCATCTTGCTTGTAATCAAAGAAACACATATTTAAATAAAGTATCTCTAAGGAGTATGACTTACTTTCTTTTCACTTTATAAACTTCTGTACTTCTTGACAATTTTCAAGAAATTTACACTCAGGCTCAACGCCCATAGCTTAGTGGTTAGGGCATTAGCCACATTCACTGAGGCAGGCGGGTTCAAAATGGCCCAGGCCTGCAACAACAATGACAACTACAACAACAACAACAAATTAGCTGGGTGTTGTGGTGGGCAACTGTAGTCCCAGCTACTTAAGAGGCTGAGGCAAGAGAATTGCATAAGCCCAAAGTTTAGAGGTTGCTGTGAGCTGTGACGCCATGGCACTCTACCAAAGGTGACATTGTAAGACAGTGTCTAAAAAAAAAAAAAAAAAAAAGACAGTCAAATAAAATACAAAGAATAAAATGTGCTACTGTGAAACTGTTATAAGCCTGTAAAAAACTTGCCATCTTTAAAATCTTTTGTAATGCTCTTATGGAATATATTTGTTGGAAAGCTATCTGCCAATAAACAAAATTGCTAAGAGAAAAAAGCAGCCTACAGATCAGAATGCAGAAGATCCTAGTTTGGTGAAAATACACATAGGATTATTAAAATATGTAGAAGACAACCTAGGTAAATATAAAATTAACTGTTAATGGGCATTGTCTCTGGGTATTGAAAACATGAATAATTTTTTGTTTTCTCTTATGTTTGCTTACCTAATTTTTCAACTATAACCTTTATAGCTTTTTAGAAAGAAACTTTTAAGTGTAATATACATAGAGAAAAGCATATAACTTATAAGTGCCAGCTTGGTGTATACTCACAACATTAGTACATTCATTGTATCAGTTTCCTAATTTTAGCATCCTTGGCAACCTAGATAGACCAAGAACTTCTAAAGTCATCAAGAGCTAATTCTCTTTTGCTTAACTTTCCTCATTTATCTACTTTCTTTTGTGTTTTACTAAAAGTAGCAGCAACAAAACACCAGACCATGCCTTTCACACTTTGTCTGGAAATCCCTCAGCTAGATAATTAAGTCCGTGGCTGACAAGTTCTGCGTTCCACTCAACAGTAGAACTTAATTCAGCCAAGGATTTTCCACTTAATAACAAAGGAGCACTTTCCTCCCAGTCTTCAGAAACATATTCCTTGTTTCCTTCTAAGACCTCACCAGAAGTACCCTTACCATTCATATTTAAGATAATATTTCATATATGATGATACATGTATTCTCTAAGACAATGGAAGCTTTCTCCGCCCTGACATCCTTTTGTGATTCCTCACCAGAATCACCTGTAAAGTCTATATTTCTTTCAACCATCTCTACAAGGTAACCTGTCATTTCTATCATGTGCCTCAAAATTCTAGCTTTGGTCCATTAGCCAATTCCCAAGCAGCTTTCACAATAGTAACACCTCACTTTCCAGGACCAAAATCTGTATCAGTTTCCTAGAGCTGCTGTAACAAACTACCTCAAACAGGAGATAGCTTAAAATAACAGAAATTTATTCTATCACAGTCCTGGAGGCCAAAAGCCCAATATCAAATTGAACTGGACACCTGCTGAGGCTCAAGGGGAGATTCCTTCCTGGCGTCTTCTAGCTTCTCATGCCTCCTGAAGTTCCTTGGCTTCTGGAAGCATAACTCCGATCTCTACCTCTGTCTTTTATAAGACTTTTCTCATGGACTTCTCCATTCTGTGTTTTCCTGTGCTTTTTTTCTTTTCTGTCTCTTAAAAGGACATTCATCGCTGGTGGGTTCACCTTAATCTAGGATGATCTATCTCATGATTCTTAGCTTAAACACATCAACCAAGACACTTCTCCTAAATAAGGTCACAGTCTGAGGTTCTGAGTAGACACATAATTTAGAGAATACAATTCAATTTGCTCTGCATACCAGTGTAACTACCTTTTATGTCAAAGAGAATGCCTCCTGCCAATCTCTGTCCCTCGATCATTTCTGTAGGTTATTACTATCCCCCCAGCATGAGGCATTCCTATATCTGTTCTTAAACTTTGTATAAATGAAATTATAGACTATGTAGCCTTTTACACCTGATTTCCATGACTCAACACTATTTTTTAACAATTTATCCCTGTTGTTGCATGTAGCAATGGTTTATCGATTTTTATTGATACATAGCATATCCCATGGTATATCACATACTTCATTTAACCATTCTAACTATAACACCATTCCCAGTGTTATTATTTTTCCCAAAGGTTATTATAAATAATACTTTTTTTAAAATTCTTGCTCATGGTATTTGGTGCATATGTAAGCATTTTTGCGAGGTGTATACTTAGGAGTAGAATTGCTGAATTATAGGGTATGTATGTTCAGATTTAGGAGTTACTGCCAAATAGTTTTATAAAGTGGTTGTGCAAATTTTCACTCCTCTAGGAGGTGTTTGGAAATTCCAGTTGCTTCACATCCTCATCTTTATTTGATATTGTCAGCCTTTCTCATTTTAGCCAATCTGGTGGGTGGGTAGCAGTATCTCATTGTGGTTTTAATTTACATTTCCTGATGACTAATGGCAGTGAACACTTTGTCATATGTTTATGTATTGCTTTTCATATACAGTATAAATATAAGAGTGTAAGATTATGTTGAAAAATTGGTCTCCTCTTATAAATATTTCTGCTGAGCCATCCAGGAGAGTTTATATTCAGATGATACTTTTAAAAATGAGCAAGTGAGAAAAGGCCCATTTTGGTCTAGAGATAAATCCTTTATCCCCTGTCTGTTTTCCAGGTGAAAAAAAAATGTTATCTAGGGATATTTGGGAAGATTTTTTTTTTTGCTTTTTTTTCGGCCAAAGCTGGGTTTGAACCTGCCACCTCTGGTATATGGAGCCAACACCCTGCTCTTTTAAGCCACAGTAGATTTTTTCCGGTGCCCTGGAAGATTTTTTTTTAAAATCTATTAGTAGCAAAATTTTCCGCAAATATTCTTAAAATTACCATAAGTCTTCCCTTCTCCTATACACACATCTCATTCCTACAAAAAAAAAAATCTCCAATATCATGGAAGCCTAAGTGAGACATAGTTACCTGATTTAGGCTTTGCTTATTTGGGGTTACATAGTTGTTTTTCTTACCCACCACTTGTTTCCCAGAACTCTTGGCAGAATTAGAAATCTGTCACCTTTTGCACAAGGCTATAATGAATTGTATAAGTTACAAAGAATTTGCCTTGTTAGAGAGGCTGGGGGTGGCTAGAAGTGGGAGAGATGGTATATTGGATGGTAGCTTGGGGACAAATAGTGATGACAGCCAACAGTAACTGCATGCTCACTCTGCACCAGCCACTGTGCTAAGCACTTCACGGGTATGACTGAAATAGTCCTTATAGCAGTTCCATGAAGGCAGTGATGGCAATTACAAAGTAAGGGAATGCCATCTGACACCCCAAGAGCAATGAGTTCTGGCATTTGACTTGGCTTCTTTCACTGCTGTAATCTGTGCACAAAGATCAAGGTACCGGTAGTTGTAGCCCTTCAGCTGGGCCTTAGCATGGACCTTTGGGTAAAGCAGGGCTGAATGCACCCAGAAGCTCAGGTTCAACCTAGACCACCAGAATCCCAGCCAACCTGCAGCCCCGTGAATATAAAAATGTGCGTTGCTTCAAGCTATTGAAATGTTGAGAGACCATTCGTTATAATTATCTTTATACCCATTTCCTCAATGAGTAAATTTAGGCTTAGAGAAATTGAATCAAAAACCCCACCCTAATAAGAGAAGGAGCTGGGATTCAGGCCAGGACAGTCATACCTCTGAGCCCTTCTCTCAACCAGTACAGTGTATCTCCTTTCACATTTGGAACAAGCTGGGCAATGGACCAAAAACAACAGGATGGAGTTTAATTGCAATGAATACCTGGCTCGACAGGTCAGTTAAAACAACGACAACAAAAATAATAGCAGTTAGAATCTCAGCATAAAAGGGGCAAGGTGCTCCTAGACTATGGGCCTACGGTACAAATCAAAGACTTGAAGCTCTGGTGGGATGAAGAAGATGGCTCAGTGCTAGGCCCTGTTAGTGCGAGCACACTGTCTGGGAAAAAGAAAATGGCAATTGTTTCTACTCTAGCTGATCAGATGACACCTGGAGTATTACCTTTAGTTCCAGTAAATACATTTTAAAAGAAATGGATGAGAGAACCACGTCCAGGTGAGAAATAAGATGTGTTATAAGATGTGTAGAGATCTTTTCAAAACACAAACAAGACTTTGTCATGGCCCCACCCCCTTCTCCCCTTTCCGAACACACCCAGCACACACACATGTATGTAGTCACACCCATGTACATAGCTACATATGTGGTCTTCTACAGTTTTTCAGAATACAGAGGCAAAGTTCAAGTGCTAATGCTCTGTGAAGGTCTAAAACAAAGAGCCAGGTAGAAGAGGAAAAAAAGGGATGAAAATACGTGCTGGTGTGATTATGAGGCCAGCTACAACTCCACAAAGACACAGCTGAGTGCTCAGTCAATCAGGCTTCCCCAGCGGGCTGCAAGGAACTGCTGGGCTCTGATATTCTGCTGGAGGAAGGAAGAGCAGTGTGGGAGAATACACTTATGTTTACTGATCCCTACTCACTTGCTAAAGATGCATTCCCTGTGGAAGCCAGATCTCATTCTCTTGCATGTAGAGTCTCCCCTGATACTAGCCGTAGTAGGAAAAGGCAGTGCCTCCATGGGGCTGGTAAGGTCTGGGTCTGCGCCCCCAGGGGCATGCTGGAGCCCATGCTGGGTCCACGTGCACTCCGAGGCTGGTGCTGGGGCGAGGTGATGGCTTCTGCTGTACCATCTAGGGCTGTCCACGGGGAGATAGCCAAGGGGCTGAGAGAGAGCTGAGGCAGATAGAATCTGAGGAGGTACCTGTGTATCCATACATTGGTTTCAACACACACACACACACACACTTTCAATTGTTCCCATCACTGTAGAATAAGGACAGAGTCCTTGGCCTGTCTCCCACCCACTTGCCTTATGATGGAGTCACACTTGCTTTCTTTTGGTTCCTTCATGAATCATGATCTCTTTTGCCATGAGCTTGTCCTTTCTGGAATGTCTTTGGCCCCTAACTCCCTTCCAGAGTTACCTGAAGTTCATCCTCTGGCCCTCAGCTTGTCATTACCTCTTCCAAGGAGCATTTCTAGCCAACCCCTTCCTGCCACCTCTCCTGCAGCCTAGGTGCTACTGTGTCATGGCACTATCCTTTCTCTTCCCTTCAGAGTACTCAGCTCACATCACCAGTCATTTTTGATTAATGTTTGTCTCCCTAACTAGACTATAAGCTCCACCAGTAGGGAATATGCCTCCTGTTCCCAGTTCCCCTGTGTACCCCTAGTTTCTGCCCAAAGCCTGATACCAGAACCGATGCGCATTAAGTACATAGTTTCAATATGAAAGAGGAGTTACATGGTAGATAATGTGTGACAAACGAAGACCAACTTGTACATTATAGCTATCCCACCCAAAGGGGGAAGGGGACATTGGCTGTCTCAGGTGGGTCAAGTTTCTCTGTTAGCAAAATGTTCTGAACTGATTCGGACATCAGATAGGGTTTGGTGTAGGGACCTGTAAAAGTTAGTTCTGAGAATTTGTGCTCTGAATACACGTGTTCAACTCATGCCCTGCCATAAAATTATCGTGAGGTGCTCTGCCATCCTACCCATTCACTGGCACCATCCCTTTTTTCTTTCTGGACTTTCCAACCACGGAGAATGTTGGAAACATTTGGTATTTTTAGCCCGAGGTTTGAGAGTCTTGACTCTGTTGGTCTTTCATGTTGGTCTCTCTGCTTCTGGGGGTTTTGAGTTCAAAGAATGGGGCTAAATTTGTAATCAATGCTGTTTGTCTCGCCCACATGGAGAGGCTGTATGAGTGGGGAAGCTCGCAGAATATCAGATTCAGTTGAGGGAGGATGCCGAGTGGAGACAAGGAGGAGATGAGCAGGAGGGGAGAGGGAGGCGACGCGTCCTTAGCTAACACTATCTGAGAGATATCTGCAACTTCCCAAGGGCTGTCTCTCAGGGATCCCGAAGATGAGCACAAGCAGTGAGGCTTAGCACACTTCTGCTATAATGTGTTGGTTCCAGCCATCTTCGTGTGTGCAACAAGCAAGAATTCCCAAAGGCTGGTCTAGGTAGTACTGTGTCTCTTTAAGAGTTTATTATTTTTGCAAAGTTCTAATGTTCGTGGCCCATGGTATGCCCTTGTGGACGCTTGTTAATGCAGTTTCATTGTTGCCTAGGGAAAAAGGGCCCCTGTGACCCACTCTAATAACCGCTTTAATGTGGGGCCTCTGCATTGGGCCTGTGGAGTATCCTTTAACAAACGAGTAAAAGTGGCCAAAGTTATATTAGGCAACATTGCCAGAGATTTGTGATAAAATCTCCAGTCACTGCCAGGGACAGTGTGAACCCTGTCAGTTCGAGGATTAACTTTTCTGTAGCAACAGCTAAGACTTTTTTTTCATGTCTCACTACACGCCAGGCACCCTGCGTGGCAGGGTGAGGGACGGGGCAGCTCTCACGTGTGTGATTTCAATTAGTCTTCATCATAACGCTCTGAGATGGGTATTATTATTTCTACTTTGCTAGTGAGGAAATGGGGACTTGAGTTGTTTAGATGACATATCCAAAACCATGCTGGTGGCGGGTATTGGGGCTAAGATTCTGTACCAAACCGGTTATTTGCCATTTGGCCTAAGGCTAATTATTTGTCACCCACTAGTCAATGGGAGTGATGCTGCTTCCCTCCTTTACCTGAGATCTTTTGAAGAGAGTGAATCAGGGCTGAGACCCATGAAAACTTCAGCTCTGCTTTCTCCATCTGTCCTAAGGGGCCTATAGAAGGTGTAGAACAGGAATCCTCAAACTTTTTAAACAGGGGACCAATTCACTGTCCCTCAGACTGTTGGAGGGCCGGACTATAGTTTAAAAAAAAAACTATGAACAAATTCCTATGTACACTGCACATATCTTATTTTGAAGTAAAAAAATAAAACGGAATGAATACAATTCACATTCGCACATAACGCATGGGACCCCTGGTGTAGACAAATGCTGAAATAAATGTTAGAAAACTTTCAGCTGATCATTGCTATGTTTGCTCAGCTACCTCTTGTCTTAAATTCCCAGTCCAATGATGGATTAGAAATTTGACTTTGTCTGACAGATTTCAACATGTACCTTAACCTCCTAAATAATGCCCACTTCACTGGGTTGTTGTAAGGAGAAATTAAAGTATATGGTGAAATGTACAGGTGATTGCATTCTCATCTATTACCCTATGACATTACACAAAAATTAAGATCTGGAAAATGCAGGAACTCAAAATATACATTTACAGACAATAGAGTCCTATACAGTTTGTAATACTGAACAAAAAATTTGGCTCTGAGTTTCTAGCTGATCAAAATAAAAATAGAAAGAAGATACATAATATCAATTTTCATAAAGAAAAGGCTATAGAAAATACAGTTTCTTAAGGCAGAATGAGATTGCTCTGACACCTAAATCTAAAATAAATTTCCCAAGAAAACTACAGGCAATGAATCATGTAATCAATCAATGTTCTCATCCCTCCTATTCTTGTGGTGCAATTCGGTACTACTCTTGTTGTGTCTTCAATATCACATACAGGGAAAAATACCAAAGCGCAGTTCAATGAAAGGAATTCTGCCAAACGACTAGAGGACTGCAGTGCTTTGGTGCATATTTCTGGAGCTTCATTGAATCCAAGATTAAAATCTAAAATCAAAAACTGGGGGAAGGGCCTCAGACCACTGCAGCCTCCTCTCGGCACCATGAACCACTCTTCCCCAAAATGTCTTCACTCGAACCCACACAGGGCTCCCCCCGAATTACCAGCTGCTCAAGGAAGAGCACGAGATGGCCGTGCAGGGGACGCCCTCCCACCGTGATCCACACCATGGCGAGACTGCTGTGCCCGACCACGTC
>CAUYON010090733.1:0-27201 GCA_963573935.1 Arctocebus calabarensis
CAGCCAGCTTTCCACAGAGGGTCCAGTCCAGAAGGAGAGTTACAGGACAGAAGTTTAGCAAGGAAGCCGATGGTTTGGATCTGAGCCAAGAGAGAAGGTGGATGAACACACTTCAACCCTGCTGAGGTGAGCTGCGACCCCCAGGGATACAAACAAAGGTACAAAAATCCATCACCAAGTGGATGGGAGTCCTATCCCCTATGAGAACAGCTCACCGCATACTTTCTAAAAATAAGCGAGCAGAGTCCAGATGTCCTCCCATTTTATCCCACGGGAGAGACCCTCTAACAACCGGACCTCCTTCCCCTACTAGGGTGCCATGGTACTCTCCTGTCAGGCATAAAACTCTACCTGCAATTCTGAACTCCCAGAACTCCTCTCCACTCTCACCCCAAGGTCTGGAAGCCTGTCCCCCATGGAGTCCAGATTCTTGGGCATTTTCTTGAGAGGTGTGAACAGGGCATGGGCTGTTGCAGGTCTGTGCTGATTCTGCAGCACAGGGGTAAGGAGAAAATGGTAGATTGAAGGAACTGAACAGGAAAGGGAGAGGTGGTGCCCCCCTCCCACCTCACTCCATCCCCTACCCCACCACCCCTACACAGAGCAGCAGCAGCAGCAGTGAGAACAATAGGGCTCACATCCCTGGTGTTATTTTGGAAGGCTACTCCCTATCTCTCTGGGCAACCAGAGAAAGCCGGGCATCTTCTCTGGTGGCAGACACTGGCAGAATAGATTTGGGGCAGTAATGCAGACCCCATGAGCAAAGAACATACCTGAGGTGGTATTGGCTTGGGCAGAGCACAGCAGAACAGAGAATTGAAGATGCGTGCACAGAGACAGCATACTCCCAGGGCAAGGCTAATCCAGAGACTGCTTTAGTTAGCCTAAGAAACATCTAGCCCTCAGGGGATCATAGCTAAAACAAAGGCAGCCAGGCTGAGGCTGGAACTCCAAGCCAAGTGTGAGCCGCACCTGCCCCAACACAGACTGCAGGGGAAACAGGAATACCAGCTCTGGGCAGTGGCACAGATTGGAGCTGAGTCACAGTTTCTGTGAAATCAAACAGTACCTGGTCTGCAGGGGAATATAGCCAGGACAGAATTTGCAAATTCTGTGCAAATATAAGCGTCAGCAACATCAGTCAGGGGCAGGGCTGAACAGAGTGAACTGCCCCAGCTTCCATTAACCACCCAAGGTTGTCAGGCTTCAACTTCCCCTGCCAGATGGTGGCAGAGTGCAGAGGCCTGGCTGAGGAGACATAAGATCTTTCTGTGACTCAGGCAGGCTGGAGCATCTTCTCATTGGAGGGAACTAGGTCATAGCCTTGCAGGGTTACCAGTGACTGGGTGTGACAGAGGTACAAGGAGTCATCAACCTTCCCAGACTAATTCATTTGCTGAGGGGGTCCTTCTGACTCTATGGAGCACCACAACGAGTCATACTTGAGCTGCCAGCAGACCCCTGCTATTTATTTGCCAGAGACCTTTTGAACTCCCTCTCTTGAGTCTGGGTGCTGTCTGAGACAATTGATTCAGATCTCTGAGATTGGACCAATCACCCGAGGACTATCTAAAGTGGTACCCTGGGTGTGTGGTTCTGGGAAGGTTTGATTTTCCTTTTCCAGTTGTTGCCTGTTGGGGACAGGGTGACTTAATTGCTGGCATTTCTCCACAGATGAGACTTCAACCCAGAGTAACTAATTCACTAGGGTAGGACAGAGACCAGCTGAAAACAAGATAGAGCCACTTAATCCCACACCAAGTAAGTCCCTAGTGAACTAGGCTGTAGCACTGTACAGGTTCTTTGCAAAGCTCTAGGGAAAAAGGTACAGACACCAGTCACAGCTCTTGGGTAAAGGGCTGGTTAATCACTACCAGGAGCCACCCAACACAAATTCACCTTATCTGCTCATCTAGACAAATGGTGTAAAATAATCAAGGGGTGGAATCAGCAGAAAAACTCCAGTAACATGAATAACCAGAGTAGATAAACTCCCCCAAGGAATGACAAGGCGGATACAACTGAAGATCCCATTCATAGACAAATGGCTGAGATGTAAGAAATCGACTTCAGAGTTTGGATTGCAAATAAGATTAAAAGAATGGAGGTAAAGTTGGAATTAAAAATTCAAGGAGCATTTCAAAAGTTGTCTCAAGAATTCAGTGAATTCAAAGACAAAATCACCAAAGATTTTTGACACACTGAGACAAGAATTTGCAGCCCTCAGAGATCTGAGAAATACAATAGAATTCCTCAGTAATGGAATGGAGCAAGCAGAAGAAAGGATTTCAGACATTGAAGACAAAGCTTTTGAACACTCCCACGTGCTCAAAGAGGAAGAGAAATGGAGAGCCTAAATGGATCATTCTCTCAGAGGGCTTTTGGATAATTTGAAGAAAACTAATATTTGCCTTATATGAATTCTGAAGGTGACAAAGTTGTTTCGCAAAGCACAGAGGCCTTTTTTATGACATGAAAAACTTTCCAGACATGCCAAGAGATTCTGAAATTCACATAGCAGACAGTTCCAGAACCCCAGAATGACTCAACCTGAATAAGACAACCACTGGACACATCGTAATTAACTTCACTAAAGTTAATATGAAGGAGAAAAATCTGAAAGCAGCCAGACATAAGAAAACCGTAACCTACAAGGGGAAGAATATTAGAATGACTGCAGCTCTCTCTGCTGAAAACATTCAAGCTAGAAGAGGGTGGTCATCGACTTTTAATCTCCTAAAACAAAATAACTTTCAACCCAGGATCCTGTATCCAGCTAAACTGAGTTTCATTTATGATGGAGAAATTAAATACTTTATTGATATTCACATGTTGAAGAAATTTGCCATAACTAGATCAGTTCTCCGGGATATTCTCAGACCTATCTTCCATAATGACCAGCGTAATCCTTCACCACAAAAGTAAGCTCACTCAGAAACTTTTGATCAAATTCCAACTTCCACAGTAGCAAAAAGATTAAAAATGTCCACTGGATTTTCGAAAAACTCAATACCCAAAATTCTACCAGGCTTATCAATATTCTCAATCAATGTGAATGGCTTAAATTGTCCTCTAAGAGGGCACGGGTTGGCTAACTGGATACAAAAGCTTAGGCCAGATATCTGCTGCATTCAAGAATCTCATCTTACCTTAAAAGATAAATATAGACTCATGGTGAAGGGATGGTCATCTATATTTCAGGCAAATGGAAATCAAAAAAAGCAGGTGTTGTTATTTTATTTGCAGATATAATAGGCTTTAAACCAACAAAAGTACAGAAAGATAAAGATGGTCACTTCATATTTGTTAAGGGTAATACTCAATATGATGAGATTTCAATTAATATTTATGCACCCAACCAGAATGCACCTCAATTTATAAGAGAGACTCTAACAGACCTGAGCAATTTGATTTCCTCCAGCACCATAATAGTTGGAGATTTTAACACTCCTTTAGCAGTGTAGGATAGCTCCTCCAATAAGAAGCTAAGGATAGAAATTTTAAATTTAAACTTAACCATTCAACATTTGGATTTAACAGAACATTTCATCCTAATAAAATTGAATACACATTCTTCTCATCAGCCCAAGGAACATACTCCAAAATTGATCACATCTTAGGTCACGAGTCTAACCACAGCAAATTTACAGAATAGAAATTATTCCCTGCATCTTCTCAGACCATCATGGAAAAAAAGTTAAACTCAGTAACAACAGGAATCTGCATACTCATACAAAAACATGGAAGCTAAATAACCTTATGCTGAATGATAGCTGGGTCATAGTCGAGATTAAGAAGGAAATTACCAAATTTTTGGAACAAAATGATAATGAAGACATGAATTATCAGAACCTCTGGGATACCACAAAGGCAGTCCTAACAGGGAAATTTATAGCACTGCAAGCCTTCATGAAGAGAATGGAAAGAGAGGAAGTTAACAACTTAATGGGACATCTCAAGCAACTGGAAAAGGAAGAACATTCCAATCCCAAACCCAGCAGAAGAAAAGAAATAACCAAAATTAGAGCAGAATTAAATGAAATTGAAAACAAAAGGATTATACAACAGATCAATAAATCAAAAAGTTGTTTTTTTAAAAAGGTCAATAAAATAGATAAATCTTTGGCTAACTTAACCAGGAAAAAAAGAGTAAAATCTCTAATTTTATCAATCAGAAATGGCAAAGATAAAATAACAATAGACTGCTTAAAAAATCAAAAAACCCTTGATGAATATTATAAGAAACTCTATTCTCAGAAATACGAAAATCTGAAGGAAATTGACCAATACTTGCAAGCATGCCACCCTCTTAGACTTAGCCAGAATGAAGTGGAAATTTTGAACAAGCCTATATCAAGTTCCAAAATAGGATCAACTATACAAAATCTCCCTAAAAAGAAAAGCCTGGGACCAGATGGCTTCACATCAGAATTCTACCAAACCTTTAAAGAGGAACTACTACATATATTACAAAACTTTTTCCAAAATATAGAAAAAAAGGAATACTACCCAACACATTCTATGAAGCAAACATCATTTTGATCCCCAAACCAGGAAAAGACCCAACAAAAAAAGAAAATTGTAGACCAATATCACTAATGAATATTGATGTGAAAATATTGAACAAGATCCTAACAAACAGAATCCAGCAATACATCAAACAAATTATACACCATGACCAGGTGGGTTTTATCCCAGGGTCTCAAGGATGATTCAATATACATAAATCTATAAATATAATCCATCACATAAACAAATTAAAAAACAAAGACCATATGATTTTCTCAATTGATGCAGAAAAAGCTTTTGATAATATCCAGCATCCATTCATGATCAGAACACTTAAGAAGATTGGTATAGAAGGGACATTTCTTAAACTGATAGAGGCAATCTACAGCAAACCCACAGCCAATATTGTATTGAATGGAGTTAAATTCAAATCATTTCCACTCAGATCAGGAACCAGGTAAGGTTGCCCATTGTCTCCACTGCTTTTTAACATTGTAAGGGAAGTCTTAGCCATCTCAATTAGGGAAGAAAAGGTGATCAAGGGTATCCACATAGGATCAGAAGAGATCAAACTTTCACTCTTCGCAGATGATATGATTGTACATGTGGAAAACACCAGGGATTCTACTACAAAACTCTCAGTAGTGATCAAGGAATGCAACAGTGTCTCAGGTTACAAAATCAACACTCTAAATCTGTGGCCTTTAAAAATACCAACAATAGTCAAGCTGAAAAAACAGTCAAGGACTCTATTCCTTTCACAGTAGTGTCAATGAAGATGAAATATTTGGGAGTTTATCTAACAAAGGATATGAAAGATCTCTATAAACAGAACTATGAAACTCTGAGAAAAGAAATAGATGAAGATGTTAACAAATGGAGAAACATACCATGCTCATGGCTGGGAAGAATCAACATTTTTAAAATGTCCATACTACCCAAAGCAATATACAATTGTAATGCAATCCCTATTAAAGCTCCACTGTCATACTTTAAAGATCTCAAAAAAAAAAAAATACTTTGTTTTATATGGAATCAGAAAAAACCTCAAATAGTCAAGACATTGATCAGAAATAAAAACAAAGCAGGAAGAATTACACTACCAGACCTCAGACTATACTATATATCGATAGTGATCAAAACAGCATGGTACTGGCACAAAACCAGAGAGGTAGATGTATGGAATAGAATAGAGAACCAAGAGATGATTCCAGCTACTTACCATTATTTGATCTTTGACAAGTCAATTAAAAACATTCAATGGGGAAAAGATTCCCTATTTAACAAATGGTGCTGGTGAACTGGCTGGCAACCTGTAGATGAGAGGTGAGAGGTACCCACACCTCTCACCATTAACTAAGATAGACTCTCACTGGATTAAATATTTAAACTTAAGACATGGAACTATAAAAATACTTTAGAAGAAAGTGCAGGGAAAACTTTTGAAGAAATCAGCCTGGGCAAATATTTTATGAGGAGGACCTCCCAGGCAATTGAAGCAACACCAAAAATACACTACTGGGACCTAATGAAAATAAAATCTTCCACACAGCCAAAAACACAGTAAGTAAAGCAAGCAGACAGCCCTCAGAATGGGAGAAGATATTTGGATGTTATGTCTCTGATAAAGGTTTAATAACCAGAATCCACAGAGAACTCAAACATATTAGCAAGAAAAGAACAAGTGATCCCATCTCAGGGTGGGCAAGGGATTTAAAGAGAAACTTCTCTGAAGAAGACAGGCACACGGCCTACAGGCACATGAAAAAAATCTCATCATCCTTAATCATCAGAGAAATGCAAATCAAAACTACTTTGAGATATCATCTAACTCCAATAATATTAGCCCACATCACAAAATCCCAAAACCAGAGATGTTGGCATGGATGTGGAGAAAAGGAAACACTTCTACATTGCTGGTGGGAACACAAACTAATATGTTACTTTTGGAAAGATGTTTGGAGAACACTTAGAGATCTAAAAATAGACCTGCCATTCGATCCTACCATTCCTCTACTAGGTATATATCCAGAAAACCAAAAAACACATTTTAACAAAGATATATATATACCAGAATGTTTGGTACATATATGTAACCCGATTCATAATTGCTAAGTCACGAAAGAAGCCCAAGTGCCCATTGACCCATGAATGGATCAATAAATTGTCGTATATGTACACCATGGAATATTATGTATCTTTAAAGAAAGATGGAGACTTTACCTCCTACATGTTTACATGGATGGAGCTGGAACATATTCTTCTTAGCAAAGTATCTCAAGAATGGAAGAAAAAGTATCCAATGTACTCAGTCTTACTATGAAGCCAATTTATAGCTTTCTTATGAAAGCTATAACCCAATTATAGCTCAAGAATAAGGGGAAACAGGAGAAGGAAGAGAGGAGATCAGGGAGGATGGGCAGAGGCAGAGTAATTGGTGGGACCACACCTATGGTGCATCTTACAAGGGTACATGTGAAATTTACTAGGTGTAGAATATAAATGTCTTAACACATAACTAAGAAAATGCCGTGAAGGCTATGTTAACCAGTTTGATGAAAACATTTCAATTTGTATATAAAACCAGCACATTATACCCCATGATTGCATTAATGTACACAGCCATGATTTAATAAAAAAAAAACAACAACAAAAAACCTCAGCTTTCTTGTATCACTAACATCTCAGACACAGCATATGCCCTGAGGTCTGCATTAGTAGATTTATGCAAGGTTTTGACTCAAAGGCAAACACTGTAAGGAAAAAGGACTGGAGAGAATCCATCAAGGGTACATAGTCTGGTCAAAAGTCACAGAGCTCCTAGCAGCAAGGGTCCTGGTAGTAAGGTCCTTACTATTCCTAGAGGCTCTGTGGACAGTTTCAGGGTAGCTTTGGGGATTCTTCCAAGAAGCATTTGCCTCTGAGCATCATTGGCTCTTTTCTGTTAAAACTGGCTAGAGTGTGTTGACTCTGTTGTTTATAACAGAAAGCCCTAATTAATATAACCATTTACAGAATAAATTCACAATGATAATTTTTAATGCTTTATAAACACAACTCATTAACATTAATGAATTCCTGAAGGCAGAGGCCAGCTCATGGTGGCACATCCATTAAATACACAGAAATTACAATATAGTCACATTTGTTTTTTCCCTCCCTTGCCATCAAACTGCAAGGCAATACCTTTGCATTTCCATAATTAGATATAATTAATTCACTGGCCTGAGATAAAATATGAAGTGCTACATATGTACAAAATAAAAATACATACTGAGAAAAAAACTAACATGAGTATATTTGCCATAAAAGGGAGCAGAGATGTACTCCTAATCAGAATACTCTGACCTACAGAACCCATCAGTGGTGGCTAATTGATCTCAGTGTACTTGGAAATAAAACAAGTGGGCAGCCTACTAGAGTATTGCCTGGTCTATAGAAAAGGGCAAACCAAGGTCTAGTAGACAAAAGCCTGACTTGAGGGGCCACAGTGAAGAGTTGTGGCCTTTACCTTGTTTCCAAGCTTAGTTCCAAACTTAGTTTCCAAAGTCAAGTCACAGACCCCAAAACCCTTGATTGAAGGAGAGACTTGGTTCCCTTAAGAAAAGATCACTGTACACTATTGCTCCAGGTTCACACTGCACATCTTCCTCCAAGCCTACCCCAAAGGAACTTCTGGCCATTTATTAAGGTGACTGTATATTGGCGAAAAAGAAATGCCCAGACCTCTTGGGGAGGACTGGAACTGACTTGATGCTAATTCCTAGGGACTCAAAATGCCACTGGAGTCAGACAATCAAAGTAGAGGCTTATGGTGGTAAGATGATAGATGGAGTCTTACATCTCACTTATGGTGGGCCTCATTGGTCCACAGACCCACTCTGGTTATTTTCCCAGTTCCTAAATGTATAATTAAAGTAGACCTATATAGCAGTTGGTTCATTCCTGACATTGCTTATCTGAGCCACGGAGTGAAGGTCATTATGGTAGGAAAGGCTAAGGGTTAGTGCCTGGAACTTCCCTTCTATTAGGATAGTAAACCAGAAACAGTGCTGTATTTCTAAGATAGCTGCAAAAATTAAAGGCACCATCAAACCTTTGAAAGAAGCAGACGTGGTGATATCTATAATATCTCCCATTTAACTCTCTAGTTTAGCCTGTGCAGCAGTTAGATGGCTCTTGAAGAATGAGTGTGGACTGTCATAATCTGATGGAAACTCCAATTTGCAGTCTCAGATATAGTATCTTTACTGGGGCAAATAAACTTAGCCTCTGCTACCTGGTATTCAGCTAGTGACTTAATTAATGCCTTTTCCTCTATGCAAGTTTGCAAGACCCATCTTAAGTAGTCCATAAATATTTTATACTTAAAATAATGGTGTAGCCATTTCCAAAATGTACCAATCCACATAGCAAAGAGAATAAGAGGGACAAATATCAACAGGTGAGAGAGTTTAATACATTTACTGAAAATAAAATGTGGATAGAAATCTGCCAACCACTTGAAACAGGAGAGAACTACATTCCAGAAAAAGTGGTTATCAGCATCAGCAGTTGTCTTAGCTCAGGCTGACCAATGCAATACCATAAACAGAAATTAAGTTCCCGCAGTTCTGAAGGGTGGAAGTATAAGATAAAGGTACTAGCCCATTTCATTTCTGGAAAGGGCTGTCTTCCTGGTTTACAGACAGCCTCCTTTTTGCTGTTTTCTCTAATGATAGAGAAAGAGTGTGACTTTTCAGGCGTCCCCTTTTAAAAGAACACTAACCCTTTCAAAGAAGAGCCCCACTTTTATGACTTCATTTAACCTTAAGTACTTCCATATTCCAAATACAGTTATATTTGGGGTTAGGGCTTTAACATATGAATTGAAGGGTTTTTGTTTTTTGTTTTTTTGTTTTGGTCGGGGCTGGGTTTGAACCCGCCACCCCTGGTATATGGGGCCGGCACCCTATCCCTTTGAGCCACAGGCGCTACCTAACATATGAATTGGGAAGAAGAGGGTAAACACCGTTCAGTCCATAGCAGTGGATCACAAAAAATTTCACTCCCTTATTTTTACCTCTGGAAGCTTTTGGATTCTTTATAATCTAGATTATACTAGGGAAGTTTTGGCATCTCAATTTCATTGCCTATAGTTCCCTATTAGGCCCAAGTTTCAGTTCATCAAGCAAACAAATATTAAGAGTCACTCTCTTAATTGGTAGAACTAAGTATTTAATCCAGAATTTCAGGTACTGGTGTGCAATACTGGTAAAATATTTCCAGTTTAACAGTATTTTCCATCTTCAATCCATCTTTAGAATCTTTTCCTACATATATCATCTTGTTCCTGCTGATGTAAATTAGCCAAACTTTTCTGTTCTTTTCATGGATAAGCTATGTCTATCTGGGTCAGACTTGGCACTTATCTATGCTGGGATCTGACTCTGGTTGTGCATCTAGAAGCAACCAAGATTAAGTAGGGTAAGTCTTGAGGATAAGAAGTTTAAGTGATGTTATTACAAGGCCTTCCAGCAAAGGAAGGATATTCCCCTTTGCAAGAACCATCTTATGTAGTCTAGAAGTATTTTACACCTAAAATGGCTACACCAAGCCAGATCAGGTTAAGCAAATGTAAAGCACTTAGCCAAATGCCTGGCAAATAGCCAATTTATGTAAGTGTTTACTCTGTTTATTTCTGCAATTATCAATTGACTCAGACCTGGTGAGCAATGGATTAAAGGAAACTACAGAAGTCTGATCTTCCACACATTCTAGCATGCACATAAATGAAGAAGGATCTGTGATACGGGAAGGCAAAGGAAGGATCCCTTGAGAAGAGGTAGGATGTAGCAATAATAGTTGGATCCTGCTATGCATCAGAATGACCTTGGGAGATTAAAGCAGATTCTAACTTCCACCAAAGAATCTTCAAAAGGTGAGGCCACAATATTGATGTTTTTTAAAACTCCCATGAGTCTGATACAGTAGATTCCCAGATACTGGAAGAGAAGCCCCTTAGCATGAGGACTGAATGCAGGTCACTGGTCCTCACAGCTTGGGTATGGGATTGGAAGCCAGCTGGACAGAGCAGCATACTAAGATTAAGTGATAGACAGTGGAGGCACTGACAATATTTGTCAAGGGATTTGGCAGAGAGACAGAAGGGGGATGGCACTGAGTCTTACAGGAAGTAAGAATCAGAGAGAAAGGTTTTTAGGATGGTAGAGTCCTCATCATTTGTAGTATAAGGGGAAGAATAAAAAGAGAGAAGATACAGGGAAAAGGCAAGAAGTTAGAAAGTGAGATCCTGGAGGAGGAAAGAGATTTGGAATAGATAAAGGTTAGTTTTGGAAAGAAAGACTGATACCTCTTTCTCTAGGAATGGAGCTAAGAGTTCAAAATGCAGGTAAACTGGCAAGAAGCTTGTGAAAATCGAGCATGGTGGCTTACTTTGCTCTGTGTTCTCCAAGCTTTGCAGTGCAAATCAAGTGGCTTTTAGAGAATGGAAAAGGTGAAAGTAAGGTAGTTTGCCTTTTGGCTTTTTTTTTGTGGTACAAAGGACACCCAGGTTTCACCCTCCTTCTTTACTTTCGACTTAGTTTTCTCTTTCATTAAATGAAAATAATCCTCATCTCACAATGGTACTGAAAGATTTAACAAGATCAGGCACATCAAGAATCAGCTTCTAATTACTTCAGAATTGGTATTGCAGCTGTCTACTCCATTAACTCCCATTTAAGATGACAGGAATGTATTTTCTAAAATCTTTTTCAAAAGTTGACAAAAAGGACTTCTAGTGCCAGACAAGATAGAGTATACTCATTCCTTCCTATTCCTTCCCTTGGATGTTATGTATAAAATAAATGCAAGAATAATCTAAAAGGTAGAGAAAAAAGGGAGACTGGCTAGGGACTTTGAGACCTTAGGAACAATATGATGGTGGGTTCCACTGTTTTGTTTTTGCCTTCTATATCTCAAACTTGGATCTGAAGAAGCTGGCAACTTGCAAACACTGATTGGTACAGACAAAAAAATAAAATTAAATTAAAATAAAACACCCCCAAAACCTGTTCTCTGTAGTCAAAGAAGCGAAAAGGTGGCAGTGTGGCAAGACAGAAAATTTTTAGACTCTAAAAGGAAAACCAAATAGAAATTTTAGAATTAGAAAATACAAATTTAAAGTTCCAATTAACCACTACAGAAAACAGTGTAGCTCCACTCCTATTGGTGAAGAGCTAATATGGAGTCTAGACTTACAACCTCACCTACATGCCTGTAACAAGGGGAACGGGACCTCTCACACCCATTGAGATGGTATAAGAGAAGGCTGACATTCACCTTCATCTTATGGTAATGATAATCCTCCCCTCATTGTGCCAGTGGAGCCTGAGCAGGGAACATGGACTCCCATAACTGCCCTGAGGTAATGAGAAACACCTCCCGGGGTGTCAACAGATGTCAACAGGGAAGCTGGACTTTAATCCCCACTTGACAGTATCAAGATATTGCCCTTCTTACCCCATTGGTGCTGTGTCAGAGGAAACCTGCTAAAATAAAGGATCTAAGTAAGGACTTTGGTCTTATAATATAATACTCAATACATCCAGAATATACTAGAATATCACTAGACAAATCAAAAACCAAAATCTCAATTTGAATAAGAAAAGACAATTTCTAGAAGCCAACACTGAGAGGACACAGATGGTGGAATTAGCTGGTGAGAATCACTAAGCAACTATCATAAAAATTCTTCAATAAGCAAATATTAACACACTTAAACAAAAACACAGAAAGTCTCAGCAAAGTAATATGAGATATAAGAAAGAATCATGAAAATTTTAGAAATGAAAAATACAAACAAAAAACTCAATGGATAAAGATAAACTCAATGGAAAATGAGGACAGAGTACAGAATCAGTGAGATTGAAGTAAAATAATAAAAATTGACCAACAGAAATGAAAATAGACTGAATAAAAATGACTACTGCCTTAGAGTTATATGGAATTATAACAAAAATCTTACACTGTGTCACTGGACTCTCAGAAAAAGAAGAGAAATAAGGTGGGCTTAAAAACATATTCAAGAAATAATGGCTGAAAATTTTCCAACTTTAGCAAAAGACATAAATAGACAAATTCAAGAAATTGATTAACTTTAAATAGGATAAACCCAATGGAATCCATGCCAAAGACAAAGAACAGAATCTCAAAAACAGTAAAGAGAAACACCTTAGCTATGGAGGAAATAGTACACATGGCTGTGGATTTCCCATCAGAGACTATCGAGGTCAGAAGAGAATGGCACAGCATGCCTTAAATACTAAGAATTCTACATTCAGTGAAAATATTCTTCAACAACAAAAGGAAATCAAGACATTCTTGTAAGAAGGAAAACTAAGAGAATTCGTCAAGGATACATCTACCCTAAGAAGCTCTTGAGACTCTTTTCATCACAGAAAAGAAATAACAGAAGGAATGTTGCAAGACTATATCTTCAGGGATCAATTTTATAGCTTGTGATTAGAAAAGTTTCTCTGAATGTATAGAGTGCCAGAAACCATGAGAAAGACTTGCCACATTCTCATCTGAACATGAAACCAACTCTTGCTTTGCTGCACCTGCCATTTGCTATTGATGATCATTCTTCTCTTCTTTGGGAGAGTAAGAGGGAGAGGACACAGTCTCTGTGGTTCCCATTCAAACATTGAGGAGGGTGAGTAAATAAAACAGACTTTCCTCCTCCTCTTGAGTTTTTAAAAATTGTTTGGCAGTTGAAGAAAATCAGTGTTACTTCAAGTCTACTAGATAACACAGAGCATTCTCATCAGGCATGCCCTGCCCCTGAGGTTTCAAGCCAAGTGGAGTAGTTTACATTTATAAAATGTTTAGAATAGTGCCTGGCACATTAAGCAATATTTAATTAGTTATATAAATACAATAAATATAAAAAGATAAATAAAAGTTAACAGAAGGGCACCCACTAGCAAAGAAGGCATTGAATCTTTCTTTCTTTTCCATAAATGTGGCAGCAAAGTAAAGGTAGGTAGAAATCCATCCAGCTTTTCCATCTGAGTCCTATACAGCCCCAATCCCTTGGCCAACAACCCCTACTGTGGTCTATTAGGAAACAGGCTGCACAGCAGGAGATGAGCAGTGGGCAAGTGAGTGAAGCTTAATCTGTATTTATAGCCACTCCTCGTTGCTTGCATCACCACCTGAGCTCTGCCTCCTGTCACATCAGCAGCGGCATTAGAGTCTCATAAGAGCACAAACGCTGCTCTAAATTGCCCATGTATGCTCTTTATGAGAATCTAATGCAACACACACACACATCTGTGGAAAAACTGTCTTCCATGAAACTAGCCCCTGGTGCTAAAATGTTGGAGACTGCTGATATACGGAACTATCTGTTCTCAGTATACCATAGTTGAGGTGGTCATAGAAACTGACCATACAGTCTACCAGAGTTGCCATTCAAAATACCATACAGTAGGTAGTGTAAACAAGAGAATATTGCCCCCACCTAGTTCTGGAGACTAGAAGCCCAACACTAAGATCCAGCTAGTTGGGATCCTGGTGAGGGGTCTCTTCCTGGCTTGCAGATGGCCAGCATCTCACTGCACACACATGGCCTTTCCTTTTTGTATGTGAAAGACAGTAAACAATCTCTCTCTCTCATGTTTTATAAAGCCATCCCCAATCCTGTCAGATTAGGACCCCACCATTATTACTTCATTTAACCATAATTACCTCCTAAAAACTTTATTTCCAATACAGTTGCATGGGGATTTAGGTCTTCAACTTTTAGACTGGGACACAATTCAGTCCATAGGGAAAACCTTGGGTGGAAACTTCGCAGTTTTCATTCTCCCACAGGATTTCATGGGAGTTGCCATCTCAATCAGAAGACTAATACCTATTTTCAGAGAAAAGTTCCCTCCCCCATTTTCTGTTCTGAATCTATACTTTTTCCCTGGCCCCAAGACACTGGGCCTGGATCATCAAGAAAATGTTCTGCCCTCATTGCCTTTATCCAGTCTCTTTCATCTGACTATTTCAAAGTGTCCTTCCAACACTAATTATATAATAAATTGATCAACAAAGTGACTGGTTAATTGGTTTTCATTTTTGGAAGTACTTCCAGAAATGTCAGGAGACACAACATTTTTCAGAGTTTAAAAATGCATTTCCTACTCCAAAATGCTGAGCTACATAAGAAATTTTCCTGCTAGGCCAGATCTGAGCAAACAGTGGGAGATGGAAGTGGATAGGATGATTTTTGTTTCCATGCTATAATCTAAAGTACATAACCTATGCTCTCAGATTCCATTTCAGCTGTGTAAAAGGGACAGTCCACTGCACTAAAAGCTATGTAAAAGTTTAGTCCCTGACTATAACCCAGCTCTGCCACCAACCAGTTTCCCGACCTTGGTGGGGGTCAATGCCCTGAACCTCATCTATAAAATAGATATAAATCTACCTGATCTATCCTTTTGAAAATAATTAAATTATTACATATTTAAAAGCACTGTGTAAACTGCAAAGTACAGTTATATAGTCTTTTTCACAGGATTGGCATCTAACTCAGGGGTAGGAAGGATCAGAGAAGGTTTCCTGGAAGAATAACAAGTGAGCTGTATCATGACAGATGAGAAAAGAAAGAGGGACTATTCTGGGTCAAAAAAACAGCTTAGCAAAAGTGAGAAGGGCTTGATACACGTGACAAAGTGCCCAAAGTTTGCACAGCTATGTTTAAAGACTGAGGGAAATATGGGTGGGAAAAGGAATGCTAGGGAGAGACCATGAAGGATTTTGCACACCATCCTAAGGAGTTGGAACTTTCAATGGATGTGGAGGTGGGGGGGAGAAACAATGAAAGCACTTGAAAAGGGAATGGATATGATTGGATTTGTATTTAAAAAGCTCAGTTGGGGGGGTAGTACAGAAAATCTCCTGGATGTGTCAAGACTAGGCAGAGAGATCATTTATGAGGTAGGTGTAGTAACCCTGTTGAGGAGCTAAGGTACAGCAATCATGATAGAAGAGGAAAGGAAGAGCATATTGATCTAGGTAATTCTGAGAAGATGAAAGCCACAAAACACATGGCCAGTAAGCTTAGAGGTAAAGAAAAGCAGGGAAGATGACTCCTCAGTTTCTCATTTGGGCTAATGGATCAAAGGTGGTGGTTACACTCACTTAGCTAGAAGCAGCAGTTTGGAAGAAAAAGTAAACTGAGTTTTAGAATGACAAATCTGTGGAATAAGAAGTAGAGATGTTTAACAGACTGTTAAATATAGAATTCTGAAGCATAAGAGAGAGAAAGATGTGGAATGGATAAATATAAGATAAGTATAAGATAATATTTTGTTTTGGGGAACACTGACATAACTAGAATGCAAGATACTCTAAATTCTATAGTTTTTCAAACTTTTCAACCCTGTTGCACAGAATTTTCTAAAGGAAATAAAAAAGGGAACCCTGATAACTAAAATATATTTTAAAGATTCTTTAGACAGTTTAAATATTCATCTTACATGGATCATGTTTTGAAAATGCTTAGATTCAAAATGATCTATCCTAGTAATCCTATTGCCTACATAAGCTTTTCCAGGATAAAGAATCCTTAGTAACATGGTTAGTATGGCACATAAACACTTAATCAAGAATTTCCCTCCATATCCAACATAAATCTCTTTTGTCTACTTAAGCCCATTGTCTGTGGTTTGAGTCCTCATTGGAAATAGATTAATTTCGTGCTGTCAGCTTATATGGTAATACTTTACAAATTTAAACCTATGACTCAGTTATTCCAACCTTATGGATGACAACTTAAAAATGCATTTGTCCAGGCGTTTCTAAATTTCTTTCTTTCTTTTTTTTCAGTCTCACTATGTTGCCCTCAATAGAGTGCTGTGGTTTCACAGCTCACAGCAACCTCAAACTCCTGGGCTCAAGTGATTCTCTTGTCTCAGCCTCCCAAGTAGCTGGGACTATAGGTGCCCACCACAATGCCCAGCTATTTTTTTGTTGCAGTTGCTTAGCTGGCCTGGGCCAGGTTTGAACCCACCACCCTTGGTGTATGTGGCTGGCGCCGTAACAACTGTTCTATGGACGCAGAGCTGATGTTTCTAAATTTCAGCCAATAATTAACATCTTTATAGGTTTGCCATGCTCCTATAATAGGAATGAAATTATTATTATTATTATTATTATCATTATTATTATTTCAGAGACAGGGTCTTGCTTTGTTGCTCATGCTGGAGTGCAGTGGCCAGATCAAGGACAGAAACAAGGTCACTTCCTCCCTCTTCCTTCACTGTAAAATAAGAAAGGTAAAGTAGATTGGAGTTAAACTCTAAGGTTGAGATCCCTGAATTAATTCCTCAGTGATGTGAATGTGTATCAGTAAGCTTAATAAAACCAAACATTTCCCCCATTAAAAAGCTATAAAAAGAATAAACATTTACTAAGAATCCACTTACCAGGCTCATTTTTCCTCTTAGTTCCTTAAAAGTAGTTGTTATACCTAAAATAGGCATATCATTTCCATTATCAGATACGGAAATAGGCCCACAAAGAGGTAAGATGGCTTTATTAAGGCACAGCTAGAGTTTACAAAGCCTAAACAACACACAAAACCAACTTTCTGTTTGGGGGGGAGTGGGGATTCAGTTTTGCAAAGATGGAGTCTCACTATGTTGCTCAGGCTGGTCTTGAATTCCTGGCCTCCAGCAATCTTCCTGCTTCAGCTTCCAAAGCACTGGGATTATAGGCATGAGCCATGGCACCTGGCCACAAAACCTACTTTCTTTGCTTTTAAATGGAATTATTAACTTAATAAGGTAACTAAGAAAATCTGGTTAGAAAGAAAAAAGTGTATCTTTGACAGATAACTTTCAAAACATAAGTCTGGGAGGAGGTAGATTATCAATGGTGTCCCTCTTGATAAAAGCTGAGAACCATTGAAATAGGAATTTTCTAAAGCAAGGTATTTTCTCTTCCAACTCAGAAAGTATTAATGATTCTTAAAATACCTGTTGACAATAATATGTGCACAGACAGTCGGCTGCCACAAGATGGCACAATTCTCAGTAAAAGAAATGAGGTTGGTCCCTGTCTGAAATGTCACTTTTACCTTCTCCACTGAGAATATCCTTTATTCTTTTAAAAATTTGGTCTTTATTTTTCAATTTAATAAGAATTAGCTTACATGATTTGAAGTTATTTCTTTGGTCTGAACTCTTTCCCACTCTTGCCTCCTTGTCTTCCCTTGCAAAGTCACATTCACCTTTAGTTACCACCTAACACGTTATTTCCTTAGAAAATCTCACCTCTCTAGACAATGTTTGTTCCCCAAGCACAAATTTCCAGAGCATCTTGTTCTTAGTCATAATATTTCATATTCTTGAAATTTCTAACTTCTAGACTTTAAGTTTCATATAAGGACAAGGAACCTTAATGATCTTATTTGCAGTTCAAACCTAGAGTCCAGCCCAATGTTTAAGTCATAGTATGTATTCCATAAACATTTGTTCAATGAATAAATTAGTGGCAGACTAAATGGCAGAGAAATAGATAATCTCTAAGGTTTCCTCCAGACTCAAAAATTGAGTGGAAAAATTTATTCACATCAAAAATAAACAAAAGATCAACCTAAGCTACCAACTAAGTCTCTGTCATATCCACTCTTTTACTCTATATAATGACGAGATATTAGCAATGCTTAGGAACTACTGAATAATTCTCTAGTGTCACACTATTATCCATAATTGTTAATCTAATTTAACCATCAACTTACAGAGCAGTCATCTTGGAGCATAATAACTAAGTGCACCATTTCTCAACCTGTGGGCCATGACTCCTTTGGGTGTCGAATGACACTTTCCCCTTTCCTAGGGGTCACCCAAGACCATCGGAAAACACATATTTCTGATGGTCTTAGGAACCGGGACACCGCTCCCTCATGTGTGAGGGTAACCACAACATGAGGAACTGTATTAAAGGATCGCAGTATTAGGAAGGTTAAGAACCACTTTAGTGGATGATGAAAACAGCTTAGATCTAGTGTGGAGAGGGCATTTCTTCCTGGAAGTCACCCTCTGGCAGGTCAATGGCTTTTCTCCAAGAGCAGAGGCCTGAATGTGGCATTCTTGTGGAAAAGTGTGCTATAGCCACTCTGTGCTTTCAAGCCACTCTAGTGTGTGCAAAAAGTCTGCATACAATCCATCAGGAAGCTTTTGATATGATCTCTGCTTTATTTGTGTGCTAACTTCAATTTTCTCAAATTAAATTTAATTCAGTGCTATCACCTGTTCTGTATAGAAAACTGCTGAGTGCTTTAGGTGATGTCAAGGTATAAATGGCAGGACTTTTGTCCTCAAGAATTTTGTAATCTGGGCGGTTCCTGTGGCTCAGCGAGTAGGGCGCCGGCCCCACATACCGAAGGTGGCAGGTTCAAGTCCGGCCTCGGCCGAACTGCAAAACAAAAAAAATAGCTGGGCGCTGTGGCGGGCGCCTGTAGTCCCAGCTACTAGGGAGGCTGAGGCAAGAGAATCACTTAAGCCCAAGAGCTGGAGGTTGCTGTGAGCAGTGTGACGCCACGGCACTCTACCCAGGGCGATAAAGTGAGACTCTGCCTCTACAAAAAAAAAAAAAAAAAAAAGACATACTCTGTATTTAGTAAGTTTCGCCTGTACCCTTCTAAGATGCACCGTAGGTGTGATCCCACCAATTAACCTCCCTCCACCCATCCTTCCCCTCTCCTTTTTTTTTTTTTTGAGACAGAGTCTCACTATGTTACCCTTGGTAGAGTGCCATGGCAACACAGCTAGCTCACAGCAACCTCAAACTCTTAGGCTTAAGCAATTCTCTTGCCTCAGCCTCCCAAATAGCTGGGACTAACAGGCGCTCGCCACAACACAAAGACTGGCTATTTTTTGTTGCAGTTGTCATTGTTGTTTAGCTGGCCCAGGCCGGGTTTGAAGCCGCCAGCCTCAGTGTACGTGGCTGATGCTGTAACTATTGTACTATGGGTGCCAAGCCACTCTCTCTCATTTTAAGAAGATAAAATGAAGTTTGTACCCTAATCTTGATCTAGAGAAATTCTTCTCTCATCCCTCATGGGCCACTTAGTGAGCTTTCCACCCTAACACTTTGGGTAGGTACTAAAGGTTCCTCCCCCTTCTGGATCCAAGGACTAGACCAGGGTCGGTCATCACATGTCAGGGCTGATGACCAAATGGGCTGGGGTATGAGTATGAATCACTTTTTTTTTATTAAATCATAATTGTGTACATTAGTGCAATCATGGAACACAATGTGCTGACTTCATATACAATCTGAAATATTTTCATTGAACTGTTAAACATAGCCTTCATGGCCTTTTTAGCACTATATGAAGACATTTATATTTTGCATTTAGTAAATTTCACTTGTACCCTTCTAAGATGCACCATAGGTGTGATTCCACCAATCGCCCTCCCTCCACCCATTCTCCTCCCTCCCCTCCCTTGCCCCTTTCCCCATATTCTTGTGCTATAATTGGGTTTTAGCCTTCATTTTTTTTTTTTTTTTGAGAGGGGAGCCTCAAGCTGTCACCCTGGATAGAGTGCTGTGGCATCACAGCTCACAGCAACCTCCCAATTCCTGGGCTCAAGTGAGTCTCTTGCCTCTGCCTCCCAAGTAGCTGGGACTACAGGTGCCCACCACAACACCTGGCCATTTTTTTTTTGTTTTTTTTTTGGAGAGACAGAGTCTCACTTTATCGCCCTGGGTGGAGTGCCGTGGCATCACACTGCTCACAGCAACCTCCAGCTCTTGGGCTTAAGCGATTCTCTTGCCTCAGCCTCCCTAGTAGCTGGGACTACAGGCGCCCGCCACAGCGCCCGGCTATTTGTCTCCCAGTTTTATCAGGGAAGATTCAGTGAACTGAATGAAAAGGGTATCACAGGTTCAAACCCAGCCCCTGGGCCAGCTAAACAACAATGAAAACTGCATCAAAAAATAGCCAGGCATTGTGGTGGGTGCCTGTAGTCCCAGCTACTTGGGAGGCTGAGGCAAGAAAATCACTTAAGTCCAAGAGTTTGAGGTTGCCGTGAGCTGTGATGCTACAGCACTCTACCGAGGGTGACGTAGTAAGAGACATAGTAAGACTCTGTCTCAAAAAAAAAAAAAAAGGGAGAGGGATTTTTATGTTTAATTGTTAGTACATTTCTATATATGATAATTTTCACTTCATTTGAAATTACAACAAAGGGCCATCAAAATAATCACATCAAGAGTCATGGGGCATTTTTACTGGGGATTGGGCTTAAAGTTTTGTAATTCACATGTTGTTCTTTTTAATTGTTCTCAGCAGTGATGGAGATCCTCAGAGACAGGAATTATTAGGATAATTTTAATGATAAACATTTTCTTATTTGGGGGTAACTAAAATGTTATCTCTGTATAGAATGGCGACAGATAAATGGCATGCTGGGAGCCTCCAAAAGGCAAGTAGCAGGCAGAAATAAGATCCGTGAGGCTCAGAAAATATCTGCAAGGTCCCTTTGCTACCTTTGAGCTCTTTAGAAATGAGCTCTGTGACTCCTAGGGACCTTCTGTCTTTCCCATTCTTCCTCTGCTCCCTGGCAAGAGATCTATAAACGTCCTTGATTGTAGCTCCCCAGACATTTAGTATGGACTAGAATTCCTTACTGGTACTGTCAGTGTCCATGGCTTCCTTTTTTGTAAACGTTAGCGGTTTATAAAATAAGTATGGCCTTTGGAATTTACTCTGGAACTTCCTATCTTAAGTAGTTATGGTATAGGGAAAAGGTCAGCCCTGTTTCCATTTTGCATCAGGAAGCTCACAAACAGCATCCTGTATTAGATCATGACCGCCAGCAGTAACCTTTAAGACAATCGTTGTTGTTTTTAAAAGACCAGTTAAGGTAGCACAGTTTGTTCATTGTTAAAGAGTCTCCCAACAAAGGGGTGAAGAGCCAAAATGCTACCACTACTGATGCTTTTGCTATGCATTTTCAATAATGTTTGTGCTTTGCTCTGTGATGACATGTTACTGCACTTTGAAGGGTTCCCATTGTATATTAGTATTGCAGAGGGCTAAAAGTAACAAGAGACTGCCAGGATTTTTTATTTTTATTTTTATTTTTTGAGACAGAGCCTCAAGCTGTCACCCTGGATAGAGTGCTGTAGCATCACAGCTCATAGCAACCTCCAATTCCTGGGCTGAAGTGAGTCTCCTGCCTCTGCCTCCCAAGTAGCTGGGACTACAGGCGCCTGCCACAACGCCTGGCCGTTTTTTTTTGGTTGTAGCCGTCATTGTTGTTTGGTGGGCCTGGACTGGATTCGAACCCGCCAGCTCAGGTGTACGTGGCTGGCGCCTTAGCCGCTTGAGCCACAGGCGCCAAGCTGAGACTGCCAGGATTTTAATTGCCTCTCTCCCACCTTTGGTCAGAACCTTTCTATTTTTATAGCTGTAGGCTTAGACACTTCTGATTTTTCTATATGCTACTAAGCCATACCATTGCAAGCATTTGTTTAGCCTATGTTCCCTTAAAAGTTTTCGGATATCAATAACATTCATGAAAAAGTCGCTTTAACATCTGCCTGTGTGTCTGGATGGAAAGAAAAATAATGCCCCTGCCCTTCAGGGCCTGACATTCAAGATTGACAAGGTTGATACTGATATGTGTAAAAGGCACATAAATGACTTTAAATTGGTGAATTAATTTATAGCATGTGAATTACAGCTCCATTTTTTAAAATGCATGGACTTTGAAATAAAAATGCATAAAATTCTAGGGGTAAATGTGGAATAAACTGTGGAATAGTTATAAAAAATTAATAGTTTGAGAATTTGAATAGAGGATTATTAAGGGGGAATTTTTTTCTCTTCTGCTTAGTTCTGTATTCACTGAAGAGAAATGAATTATGAGATCCATGAAGGAAGAAGAGGAGAGTCTTTGGAAGTAATTCAGTCTAGATTCAAGGCAAGAAATCTAGTAGGTAGGAATGAAATTACGAAATGAGTCAATGAATTTGAGAAAAGTAGAGAATGAGCAAGTAGTCATGGAAACTGATTGAAAAAGTAAGGAAAAATAAGAATCTTCAACATCCATTTTTCCTGTGGGTTGTGTTGTTTTGGCTTTGCATTGCTTACAGCTCCCCACATCTGTCATTGACTTTCAAGCCTCTCCACTTTTGGAAGCATAGGTGTGGCTCTCTGCCCTTCAAATAAGGCTTGAGCTGTTGGGGTTCTTTCTTGTTCCTTAGAAGACTTCCGTCAGCCAATTGATGATGGGAGGTGCCCATCAGCATAGATCCCACCTGACTGCGAGGTTTCTCCTGTGTAATTCTTGAATTGCAGAGTTAATGGGGGAAGTGAGCTCTGGGAGCCTCTCTAATTGTGCAGGGCTGGTACAGTCAGGCCTAGAGTTAGATCTTATTTTATTAATTTTCCATTAAAACCTAGTGTTTGAAGAAGGACCAATTTTAAGTAATTGAATGTTTTCATTGTATTAGGGATGGTATCCAGTCATTTGAAAAATAACCAGAGGACATCCTGTTTTGTTGCATTATTAAAATCATTTGTTCAGTATTCTGGGAGAAGTAGAAGCCTCTAGACCCAGTGAGATGTTTAATTACCACATTTGTTACAGATTGTAAATTTTACATCATAGCCTGATATAGGCATAATTTTCTTTTTTCTTCCCCTCCTTAACAAAATTACCAAGAACTCTCCAGCCTGTTACTCAGCTATATGTCAGTGTGGATGCTAGCACCAAAGATAGCCTGAAGAAAATTGACCGCCCACTCTTCAAGGATTTCTGGCAAAGATTTCTTGACAGTTTAAAAGCCTTGGCAGCAAAGGTAAGAATTATGACATTTTAAAAATAAATCAATAAATAAATAAAAAGAAGGAAAAAAAGAGAGAGAGGTTTTTTTTTCTCTTTAAAATTAAAAAACCACTAGGGGCTTCCACTTTTTTTTTTTTTTGAGACAGAGCCTCAAGCTATTGCCTTGGGTAGAGTGCTGCGGCATCACAGCTCACAGCAACCTCCAACTCCTGGGCTCAAGCGAGTCTTCTGCCTCTGCCTCCCAAGTAGCTGGGACTACAGGCGCCTGCCACAACGCCTGGCTATTTTTTAGTTGCAGCCATCATTGTTCTTTGGCGGTCCGGGCTGAATTCGAACCTGCCAGCTCAGGTGTATGTGGCTGGCGCCTTAGCCAGGGCTTCCACTTTTTAAAGACTTCCTTTTGTGAGAAACATTAAACATATTAGTATTCAATAAATATTGATTGAGCTCCTCTTAAATTTATGACATGTGCCTTCTATATATCATTTGTCCTTAATGTATTTAAGGAGAGAGATATGTCTATTCCCAAAGTTAATTGGTAAAACATGGTTAGGTAACAGTATAGTTGTCCCTCTCTATCTTGGGAGGATTGGTTCCAGGTCCTCCCAATCCTGGCAGGTACCAAAATCCATCGATGCTCAAGTCTCTTGTATAAAATGGCATAGTATTTGCATATAATCTGCATACATTCTCCTGTACACATTCAGTCATCTCCAGATTACTTAGTTTACCTAATAAAATGTAAATGCTATCTAAATAGTCATTATAGTGTATTTTTATCATTGTACACATATTATTACTTTTTGCATTTTTTTCCTACTATTTTTCATCTGTGATTGGTTGAGTCTGTGGATGTGGAGGGTTGACTGTACCGAGCAAACTGAGATGGGGGTCAGCAATAATGTATGTTCAAATAAGAAGTTAATTTTACTGAATTTCTAGAACCAAACTTCCTCCACCCTAACTTACTCAGCCTCAGAATTTAATGTCTTTTTCTGCAAAGATGTGGGCTGTCTCATGTGTTCCCGTGTGCCACACTTGCCTTCCTATTCTTTTTGATTTAAAGTAATCTGATTCTTCTTTTCCATTAACTGTACATCTCAACAGTTGGTACTCTTTGACAGTTCTACCTTGATTTCTCTGTAATCATTTCTTCTTTGTGTGTTTCTCTGCCTCCGCCCTGTCCTTTCTCCTTCCTTTCTGTCACTTTTCTAAGTTGTTTTTGGTGCTCTACCCACACCTGACTGACAGTGATAATTACCATAGGTGCTTAAAAATTTACAATTTCCTGTTCCTGGTGGCATCTGAAAATTTGCATGTTAAACTTCCCAGGTGACATTTGATGTGCAGCCAGTTGTGGGGATCACTGTTCCAGAAAACCTCCCTCCCTCCTTTACCAGCACTTACTCAGATGCTCCTGCCCCATCTCCGTCTGGCTCCAGTGTACGTTTCCAGACTCATCGTTCTCTGTCTTCCCCAGAGTGCCGAGCTTCTTGGCCTCTGTTGCCATTTCTGCACATGTGTCCAGCACTTTCCTCTGAGTCTTTGGTTACTTTTCCCCCAGATCTTTGGTTATTTTCTCTTCAGTCCTTCCTGGTTATTCCTTGACTTGTAGAAATTCTGTGCACCCTTCTAGGCTCAGTTTCATTATTACCTCGACTGCGAAGACTTTTGCACTTAACTAGCTGTCCCTTTCTTGCTTCCAAAGTTGAAAAAAATCTTTTGTTTTATCCTAGCTGCTCCCTCCTGAACTGTATTCCTTACATCTGAATTCCTTACAATGCCTAACACAGCACATTTTATGGTGTTTGATAAATGTTTCTTAAAAATAGGAATGAGTGGAAATTCAACAGAGATTTACATGTATCATATACGTTTTCCTGACTGTTAAGCTGATTAAATCTTTTTGTGTTTTGCTATTTTGTATTTGAAAAGTTAAATCAAGGCTGTTTTTGGTTATTAACACGGATGTCATTTAAGAAACGCACGAAGGCTTTACTTTGGTTTCTAAGCTGCCTTTGATCATTTGTAAAGTTAGCAGGACAAAGTGCTTTTTGGGTTCCTAAAATCCCTTCATCTTTGCACTTTACCTTCAGCCATGTTACCTTCACTTGTTGCTGATGTGGAACGTACATAGCACAAAAATCGGAATAGATGTAAATGGGAGTAAACAGCAGGAGCTGGCATAACAGACACGGCTAAGATTGTTATCTGGGCTGTGTTCTGAGTCGGAGTTTGCAAGGTGACAAGCAGGCATTAGCTGAATAGCTTACTTTTCTTTTATGGCCAAAATTTTCCACAAATTCAAATCTTATATTGAAGTTACTAGCTAGCAGGCTACATGCTTTCTGTTGCCTTTGGATGTCCAATTTTATTGTAATTACTCCAGGTTGACTCACTGGTAGTAATGTAGTAACTTAAAATTTCTATAATATTTTCTAACCCATGAACATCTTAAATATGAGTCACTATTATCTCCATCTAATTCTGGTTGGAAAAGCTTCCTTAGGCAATTGAGACTATTTGCTCACACATTAGGGCAATTGCTATCTAAGCATTTTAATGCAATTATGGTTTATGTTTCTCATTCGTATTGTTGTTTATGTTACCATTTAAGAAAGAAGAGCTGTGGCAGGAAGTGGCTTTTAAAAAGTTTTCATTAAATTAACTCAAGCTATTATTTCCTCCTGAATATTGGTATTATAATCTATGGTAGATACTATCAAGAAAGGTTTATTTCTGTTTAACACAAATAAAGCATATATATACGAGTATATTGTCACTATATTTATTAAATAGGATCAAACGTATAAAATCTCAAGTGATGTCAGATTACTGTAATTTAGCCAGTTTTATTTTTTTATTTATTATTCATTTTAATTTTTATTAAATCATAATTGTGTACATTGGTGCAATCTTGGGGCACAATGTGCTGACTTCATATACAATCTGAAATATTTTCATTGAACTATTTAATATAGCCTTCATGGCCTTCTAATCACTATATGAAGACATTTATATTCTGTATTTAGTAATTTTCACTTGTACCCTTGTAAGATGCACCGTAAGTGTAATCCCACCAATCACCCTCCCTCCACCTATCCTCCCTGCTCCCCTACCCTTCCTTGCCCCTTTCCCCATATTCTTGCACTATAACTGGGTTTTAGCCTTCATATGAAAGCTATAGATTAGCTTCATAGTAGGCTGAGTACATTGGATACTTTTTCTTCCATTCTTGAGATACTCTGCTAAGAAGAATATGTTCCAGCTCCATCCATGTAAACATGAAAGAGGTAAAGTCTCCATCTACCTTTAAGGCTGCATAGTATTCCATGGTGTACATGTACCACAATTTATTAATCCATTCATGGGTTGATGGGTA
This sequence comes from Arctocebus calabarensis, assembly GCA_963573935.1. Lineage (NCBI taxonomy): Eukaryota > Metazoa > Chordata > Mammalia > Primates > Lorisidae > Arctocebus > Arctocebus calabarensis. The sequence goes on from CAUYON010090733.1 coordinate 26,737, forward strand.
CTTGAGCTTCTTCCATGACTTAGCAATTATGAATTGGGCTGCAATAAACATTCTGGTACAGATGTCTTTGTTGTAGTGTGATTTTTGGTCTTCTGGGTGTATACCTAGTAAAGAAATTATAGGATCGAATGGAAGGTCTATTTTTAGATCTCAAAGTACTCTCCAAACATCCTTCCAAAAGAAACGTATTAGTGTGCATTCCCACCAGCAGTGTAGAAGTGTTCCTTTTTCTCCACATCCATGCCAACATCTCCGGTTTTGGGATTTTGTCACCTAGGCTAATCTTACTGGGGTTAGGTGATATCTCAAAGTAGTTTTGATTTGCATTTCTCTGATGATTAAGAATGGTGAGCATTTTTTCATGTGTCTATAGGCTGTGCACCTGTCTTCTTTGGAGAAGTTTCTCTTCAAGTCCTTTGCCCACCCTGAGATGGGATCACTTGTTCTTTTCTTGCTAATATGTTG